>PVJS01010116.1:0-48766 GCA_004027185.1 Glis glis | reverse complement strand
GGGGCGTTCCACCTCCGCGCTACACCCCCAGCCCTATTTTTTATACTTTATTTTGAAACTGGGTCTCACGAAGTTGTGGAGGGCCTCACTAAGGAGAGAGAGAGAGAGAGAGAGAGAGAGAGAGAGAGAGAGAGCTGAGGCTGGCCGCGAACCTGGATCCTCCAGTCTCCGCCTCCCAAAGTACTGGGATTACAAGCGTGCGCCACCACGCCCGGCTCTCAGTGTAGTTTTGATTTGCATGTCTCTGATTGCTAAAGATGTTGAATGTTTTTTCATGTATTTATTGGCCACTTGTATCCCTTCTTTTGTGAAGTGTCCAATTCTAGATGGATCAAAGACCTGGAAATCAGACCAGACACTATGAAGTTACTAGAGGAGGGCATAGGTCTAACACCCCAACATATAGACTTAGGTAGAAACTTCTGCAATAAGACCCCCAAAGCTCAGGAAATTAAAACAAGAATCAATAAATGGGGATGACATTACACTAAAAAGTTTCTGCTTATTAAAGCAAGCCATCAAGAGTCTAAAGAGAAAGCCTACAGAATGGGAGAAGATCTTTGCCAGCTATCCCTCTGATAGAGGACTAATAGCTAGAATATACAAGGTACTTCAAAGACTGAACACTAAAAAAAAATAACCCAGTCAAGAAATGGGCAACTGAACTAAGTAGACACTTCATACATACATGTTTATAACAGCATTTTTCATAATTGCTCAAAACTTTTAAACAACTTAAAAGTCCTTTAGTAGGTGAATGGATAAAATAACCCCGGTACATCCATATAATGGGCTACTACTCAACAATAAAAAAGAATAAACTACTGACAGAGCAACTTGGATGAATCTCAGAGAAAAGAAAGAAATCAGTCACAAAAGTTAACATGCTCTATGTTTCTAGTTACATGGCATTTAAAAAACTGTAGTGATGGAAAATACATCCATCTTTTCCTGGAGTTCAAAGGGTAGAGAATGTGACTGCAAAGATAAACTGGGTCTACCTCTTTGTAGGTAGGTCCTTTTTTGGGGGGGGGAGGGGTTATAAAACAGTCTGTATCCATAAGGAAGCCTCCATTTTGAACTGCTGGCATTAAAGAACAAGGATTTTTCTTTCAAGGTGAAATGTTAAATGCTGTCCTTTAAATTTTTTTCCATTTAATAACCAGCATGTATAAGAAAAATCAGGTTCAAGCTGGTGAAGCCAGTTTATCAAATGGGAAGTGTGATGGTAAATACCCTATTTCACAATCTTGATGCCGGAGGGTTTCATTAACGATCTGATCATCAGGTCTGGCTTTCTTCTGAAGGGAGCGGAGGGGTTTTGTCCCAACCCATGGTAAGATCTCTAGACGCAACAACGAGGCAGCTGTTTCAGGAGGCAGGTGGGGAGGGGTGAGTCTACAATCCCCAATTTTACCTTTTCTATAACAGATCGTGGGCCCTCACCTGACATCTAATCACAACTCTCTGCTTTGTTTGGAAATCAAAGTGAAATGTTTCTCCCCATTTTATTTTTGGAGACAGAAGAGCAAGTAAGGAAGAACTCTAAACAAAAACATCTTTAGCACGAGGTCAGCACATGTAGATTTTCTTGCCCAGTATAGATGTGCAACCTTGCTTTCCAGAAGGGACCAGAGACTTCTAGCCCCTTGCTTAAGAACAAAAGATGGCTGTCTCAGTTGTAGTGTCACACTTGCTTCCCCCAGAAGGGAGGCTCCAGGGCCACCCACCCCCCAAATTGCCAGGCTGTGCTGTGGGCACCCCCTGGTGGTCATTTACATTGGCTGGCTCTCTGTTCTTCCCATACAGGAACTTCCTGGCTGGCTGTGTATAAAATAAACAGAAACATTCTCATGCATTTCTTTGGAGTGGCAATAAAGAAACAGCTGACCGCCAAGAGGAGAAAGAGCAAAAAATAAGCAAATATTTCTGATCAAGCAGTGTTAAAGTGTGATCATCAGAGCTAGGAGTCCTTGTAGTGTTTTTCTTCAACTGCATTAGCAAGTCTGTTTGCCTCTCTGTGCTTGAATTTTCTCATCAGGAAGATAGGGACTTTAAACTAGGTTATTTCTAAGGGTGCTTCCAGCTTTAAACTTATATAATAATATGCTTAGCAGGTGTTTTTTATTCTTTGCGGTAGCATTGGATGTTGTTTCTGCCACCTGACTCAAGTCAGGTGTCAACACCAATCTTGAGAAGGGTATACATATATTTTCTGTTGCTATAACAAAATATCTGAGGCTGGATAATGTATGAAGAAAAGAAGTTTTCTTAGCTCACAGTTCTGGAGGTTCAAGAGCACAGCACTGGCCTCTGCTCAGTTCTGGCGAGGGCTTCTGTGACTACATGGCGACAGGGCAGAAGCAAGTGGAGAGATCACATGGAAAGACAGGAAGCCAGAGAGTGAGTGGGGTGGCGACAGTCTTGCTTTTTAAAAAAAATTTTTTTTGAACAATCTACTATCTCAGCAACTGACTTTGGTCTCACAAAATTTCCATTAACCCCTGCTATAGTTTGGATCTGGAATGTTCCCCAAAGGCCCACATGTTAAAGACTCAGTCCCCAGCCAGTGGAGCTGTTGAGAAATGGTGGAGTCGTTAAGGGTGGGGCCCAGTGCAAGGTCGTAAGTCAGTGTCTACGTGCCCTCGAAGGGATTGTGGAAGCTTGGTCCTTCCTTTCTCTCTTCGCTTTCCATCTTTCATGAGATAAAAGGGCTTCCTCCTGTACGTGCTGCCACAGGCCCAAAGCAAAGATGCCAATTTGAAGAAACCTTTCCTTTTTTAAAGCTGATTATCTCAGGTGTTTTGTTATACTAATGGAAGCTAATACAATCCCTTCCAAAGGGGATGCCCTCAATGACCTAACACCTGACGGTAAGACCCCCTCTTAAAGGTTCCACCAACTCAATCCACCACATGGGTGGCCTCCAGCGCATGCGCTTTGAAGGGCAAGCCACACCCACACCATAGCAGGAGGAGGCTGGGCCTGGGAAGTTGAAGAAAATGTAGACATCTTGTGGGCATCTCCTTGCTCTTCACCTTCCAGCCCTTTCTACCTTTGCAATGCAAGCTTACTTAATATTTAATAGATCATCATGATTAGTGCATAGTTAAAGCCAAATGAAACTTCCAAAAGTTCACATCCAATCACATTTAAGACCTACTAGTTTTCTGTGAGACACAAGGATATAAATTTAAATCTATGTTCCTGCACCTTAGGGCCCCGCCCATCATTTAAAAAAATTTCTAAGTTTCCAGGTGCAGTGGTGCACACCTATAATCCCAATACTTGGGAGGCTGAGACAGGAGGATCGCAGGTTTGAGGCCAGCCTCAGCAACTTAGCAAGGCCCTCAGTAATTTGGCAAGACTCTGTTTCAAAATAAGTAAAGTAGGACTGGGGATGTAGTTTAGAGGTAGCATGTCCCTGAGTTCAACCCCCAACCTCCAGTAACCCCCCCCCCCAAATTCATAAGTCTCGGAGCACTTTCCAGCCATGTTCTTCTTGAGCTCTTGTTATTTCCCAGAAATGACCCCTCTCCTTTCGGACAGGCCCCCAGTCATGTCATTTCTTCAGCACGTTTCTTCCACGCATCCAGCCTGCCCATTGTCTCATCCATCCTCTGGACGGGGAGGTTTGCGCATTGCAGCTGTGCGCTTGCTGCCTCTGCTCCGTGTCCGGAGCACCCGCTTCTCCTCAGAGTTGTGTGGCACACTGGGGAGAATGCCGAGACAGTGGCTGTGTACCCCCCAGGACGCCGTTGCTCTCAAGGGATGGCAGGTGGCATGGAATGTACACAGAGAAATGCAAACGGGGCCTTCCTCCAGAGCATGCACACAGTCGCCCTGGAAGGACAGGAAGGACTGTGGCTTTTGTGTCCCTCTGCCCAAGGTTGTCTCTTCCTGAGGTAATCCCAGGAACTCTTTTCATCCCAGGGTTTATTCCAAATGGAATGTTAAGAGGGTTCAGATGGAGAGACAGGTCAGGGCAGCGGGGGTGGGGAGAGCCTGAGCTTGTCCAGATCCGTGGCTTTGCCAGGACTGTTTTTAAGTTGACACAGCGCTAAATAAAAAAGCCCCTTGCTTTGATCTCGGGGACTTCCCGGGTAGACTGTCTGATTAGATAAAGATCATGTATCCCCACCCCCATCCTTTAGGAAGTAATCTAAGCATTGCAGCCATTGCCCTGTCTCCTTACAGACGGCCTCCACTCTCCTCCCTGGGTCCTTCCTAGGTCTTGGGTTTGTCTTTCTGTTTCATCAGGAAAGCGGAGCCTGAGAAAATAGGGCACTTCTCCCCCTTTGGATCTGACTTCTTCTTAAGTTGTTTAGAAACAAAGCAAAAGCTTTGTCTGAGCCTCATATGGACCTCGTCTGCTCTGGGCATCAAAGGGAATTGATCTCTGCTTGCAACATGGTCAGCCGCTGGGCCACTGGAGCGAGCGAGCTGGCAGGTGGAGGCTTTGGAGAGAGAAACACAGGCAGCGCCTGCACGGGGCTCCCCTGTGGGCCAAGAAACACAGGGCGGAGGCATCTTCTCCCCGCAGCAAACCCTAACACTTTAAGCTGGATCCAGGCACCCAAGAGATGCACCGCAAGCTGTCTTTGATGACAATGTACTGACTCACTCTCTCGAGTGGGGCAATTCTAAGAAACGCTTGAACCCAAGGAGTTGCCAAATTGAAAACCATTCAGGTTAAGTTGCAATTTTCAGCTCTGTTTAGGAGGAACATCTACCTAAGACAATAAGAAACGACTTTGCAAAAGGTACTTAGACTTTTTTTCTTTGAGACAGGGTGTTGCTATGTTGCCCAGTCTGGTCTTGAGCTCCTGGGCTCAGGTGACTTCCTGCTTTAGCTTCCCAAGTATCTGGGTCTCCAGGAACGTGCCACCTTGCCCGCTGGTACTTGTACTTTTTTTTTTTTTCTGGTGCTGGAATTGAACCCAGGGGCATTTTACCTCTGAGCCCTTTTTATTTTTAATTTTGAAATAGGGTCTCACTGAGTTGCTGAGGGTCTCACTAAATTGCTGAGGCTGGCCTTAAACTATGATTCTCCTGTTTTAACCTCCCAAGTACTAGGATTACGGGTGTGCACCACCATGCCCAGCTACTTGTACTTTTAATATGTCACTTAACACTCTGTGCCAATCACTATACACATTCACATTAACATTTTGTAAATGTGGCCACATTGACTCTTCAGGACACTCCTATTTTACTAAGGTACACAGAAGTTAAGTACCTTGCTCAAAGACACACAGCTAGCATGCATGCATGCAGCTAGCAATTAAACATCAGGCAGTCTAGCCCGAGAATCTGACTTGCTTCCTTTACTCCCTCCACACACACTTAGAAATTCACTAGGCAAACACACATGGAAAGAAAAAGACGTGAATTCAATATTTTTAAAAAATATTTACATACACAAGAAAAATAGTCATGTAGTTATGTGGGAGGCATCTGAATGTAGTGACTCACTCTTGGGCTTCACAAACATCTCTTTTAGAGCTGACTGGGTGCTGGCCCTGGGCAGGGTGCTGGGGGTCGGGAGGTGCTCAGGCTGGGGAGCCGGTCAGCTCACGCTGCAGCGCTAGTGCAGGCTTTAGATGCTGCGTGGCCAGGGTTCTGGAACTTCCGTTTCTCCCCCAGCTCTCAGCAGCAACTTCCACCTACCCCGAGCGCAAAGGCTCCCCCCCAGAGCGAAGGCCCCCCCAGAGCGAAGGCCCCCCCAGCGCGAAGGCCCCCCCCCGAGAGTGAAGCCCCCCCAGCGCGAAGGCACCCCCCTGAGCGGGAAGGCCCCCCCAGAGCACAGCCCCCCCAAGAGAGCGAAGGCCCCGAGCGCAGGCCTGCAGCGGGGCCACACTGGACGTGAGGATTCGACCACAAGTGTCACTCGGGATTCATATGGCTTAGGTTAATTTCTGAGATGTCTTTTCTACTCCTTCCCTCTTTTGTTGGCTCGAATAAGAGTGCGATGGCTGGAACTTGGGCAGTCATTTTAATCCATGAAATGGAAATTGCTTGAAGAGAAATGTGGAGTAGTGAGATTGAAGAAACCTGGATTTCCTTCTTGTCCCGAACTACCAACCTCTGACTTCTTTTTCATGAGAGAGTAATAAAGGTCTATCTTATTTAAGCCTGGTTTCTCCCTCACTATAGCCAAACCTGATCCTAATTGATATGGCATCCGTCTTTTATATTTGACGTGGTTTTATTAATTTTGGGCTTTCTAAAGCCACCTAATATCTGTCCGGCACACTTCTTTTCTCTTTCAAGTCTCAGTTCTGTTCTTGGGGTTGCAACCACAGGCTGAGGCTTTTGGGGGTAACAACTCCTCAAGCGCACAGCTAGCACACCACACGCCCGAAACTCCGATGGTGAAGTCTGAACTCTCGTGGGAATTTCGGAAGTGTTTTTGTGCAACACACGCTCTCCCTCCTTCCCATGCGTGCAAGTCTTCATTCCAGGGAAACAGACCCTGTGTTGTCCCAGGACCCATGAGCCACCGGCCCCTCAGCTCCACCCTGGAGGAGTGGGAGTGAGACTCTGTCACATGGTGTCCCACAGGCGGGCGGTGGCAGTGAGCCGATGCTATGGGTAACTGATCGCTTCCCATAGGCAGGGATGCTGGGTCCGGCCTCTGACTTTGGGGTCTGCAGCCACCTCCTGCAAGTATGCTTGGCAGACTCTTGCCCCCAACACCCAGTGGGGTTTTCAGAACTGCCTGTTACTCTGCTCCGCGTGGTGCCCCCAGTGCTGGGCGCCTCCCTGCTCAGTGGAAGAGCCCTGCAGTCTCTGGGACCCGAGCAGTTCAGAGAGTCTCCTTCCTTTAATCAGACTCCTGCCACGTCACATGCCAGGTCCCCTGCTGCTGAGAACACCTCTGTGTCCTTGGTCTTTTACCGTCTAGAGTATGTGTCTGGTTGTAGAAGGCATTAAACTGCAGTAACCTTTGAATAGACATAAACATTTTTCCTGCAGCAGCACTTAACCCCATGCATATCTTTAGGCATCACACAAACCTTACAGCTCTGAAACTTAATCATATTTTTTTCCTGACAAATGAATGAGAGAGAATGTGGGATAGATCTTTTTTTTTCTTTTCTTTTTTATTTTGTACTGGGAATTGAACACAGGGGCATTTTTATTTTGAAACAGGGTGTGACTGAGTTGCTGAGGGGCTCGCTATGTTGCTGAGGCTGGCCTCAAACCTGCGATCCTCCTGTCTCACCCTCCCAGGAAATATCTTTTCAAGCCATCATTTTGCTCTTCCTTTTTACCTTGTGCTGTCTGTTTTCTCTAATCTGTAACGTATCCAGCTCTCTTCTCTTGCTCTCTGGCGACTGTTCCCTGTTAGGATGAAGCCAGGATCATTCTTTGACCCTTGGCCTCTGTGAAACTAGGACATGATGTGGTCCTGCAGCCGGCCTGAGCTCTGCCTTCTGTAACTTCCAGTTTCTGACAAGTGGAAACACCTGGGATGGCAGGCACTGTGGCCAGAGGCCGGGTGTCTCGCTCATGCAGTGGGAGCTTCTGTTGTTCAGAGTCCAGTTCTTCTTACCCGGTCTGGTTTCCCATGATTAGGGGTTTCCCCTCCCACCCCCATGTATTTTACACTTTTAAAGAAATGGACTTTTTTAGAGCAGTTTTATGTTCACAACAAAACTGAGCAGGTCTTGGGTATAATAAGCCTTAATCCATTTTGAGTTGACTTCTGTACGTGGTGTGAGATAAGGGCTCAATTTCATTCTTCTGCAGGGGGATACCCACTTTCCTCAACACCATTTATTGAAAAGATTTTCCTTCCCCCATGTGTGTTCTTGGCACTAAGAATGTCTGGATTTGTTTGTGACTCTATTCTGCTTCGTTGCACTATGTGCCTGCTGTTTTTGTGCCAGTATTATTCTGCTTCGGATGCTATATCTTTGATATATATATATATATATATATATATATATATATATACATACTGTGGTGCTGGGGATTGAACCCAGGGGCATTCTACCTCCAAGCTACACCCCCAGTCCTATTTTACTTTTATTTTGAAACAGGGTCTTTCTAGGTTGATGAGAGTCTGACTACTTGCTGAGGTTTTCCTCGAACCTGCGATCCTCCTGTCTCAGCCTCCCAGGCATGCGCTAGCACGCCTGGCTTTGTAATATATTTTGAAGTCAGGTAGTGTGATGTCTTTAGCTTTGTTCTTTTTGCTGAAGATTGTTTTGCCTATTTAGGATCCTTTATGATTCCATATGAATTTTAGGTTAGTTTCTTTCCATTTCTATGAAAAATGTCATTGGAATTTTGGTAGGGATTGCATTGAATATGTAGATTGCTCTTGGTAGTATGGACATTTTTACAATATTAATTTTTCTAATCCATGAATACAGGACATCTTTCTATTTATTTGTGTCTTCTTCAATTTCTTTCATCAATGTTTTATACTACTCAGTGTAAGATATTTCACCACCTTGGTTAAGTTTGTTCCAAAGCATTGACTGATTGATTGATAGTATGGTAAATTGGAATGTTTTCTGCATAGTTTGTTGTTAGTGCATAGAAACACTACTCACTTTTGTATGCTGCTTTTGTATCTGTAATTTTACTGTATTTTTTACTTCTAATAATTTTTTGATGGAGACTTTACTATTTTCTAATTATGAGGTAATGTTATCTACAAAGAGGAAAAATTTAACTTCCTCTGTTCTGATTTGGGTACTTTTAATTTCTTTTTCTTTGTCTAATTGTTCTGGCTAGACTTCTGATATTTTGTTGAATAAAAGTGTTGCGAGTGTGCGTCTCTGTTCCTCATGGTGAAAAGTTTTAACTCTTTAGCACTGAGTGTGATGTCAGCTGTGGGCTCGTCACATGTGGCCTCCATCATGCTCAGGTGCATCCTTCCCTACCTAATTTGTTGAAAGGTTTTATTGTGAAAAGATACCGAATTTTGTTAGGTTACCTTTAAGAATCTATTGAGATTATCATATGGCTTTGCCCTTTATTTTTTATTTGTATACTTTTATTGGTGCATTGTAATTATACATCAATTATAATGAGGTCCAGAGTGATAGAAACGCACAAGCACATGAGCGTGGTGTGTTCACTCGGACTCCACCCTGCTCCCTCCCCTCTCCACACATGTTATCGAGATTGGTGTTGATAACTTCGGATGTGTACATAGCATTATTTGAATTGTTTCCTTCATCAAGTCTCCTTCCCACCCACCTCCCTCCTCCAGTCTCCCTCCACCATTCCACTGGAATCTTTCCTCCTCGATCTGAAGTCCCTTTTGTTTCCCAATTTCTCTCTAGCTTCCATGTATGAGAGAAAACATACAACCCTTCACTTTCTGAGACTGGCTAATCTCACTCAGCATAATATTCTCTAGTTCTATTTTCCTGCAAATGATAAAATTTTGTTCTTTATGATTGAATAAAATTTCATTGTGTATATATATATATATGTATATATATATATAATAGTTTCCAAATGAATAGACACTTCTCAAAAGAAGAAAATGGCCAATAAATATATGAAAAAATGTTCAATCAAGGAAATGTATATTATAACTACACTGAGATTCTATCTAACTCCAGTTAGAATGGCAATCATCAGGAGTACAAATAATAATAAATGCTGGTGAGGATATGGGGAAATAGGAACTCTTATACTGTTGGTGGGATTGCCAATTAGTACAGCCCCTATGGAGATCAGTGTGGAGGTTCCTCAGAAGACTGGGAATGGAACCACCATATGACCCAGAGATACCACTCCTGGGCATCTTTCCAAAGGAACTGAAATCAGAATACTATAGTGATACGTGCCTATTCATGTTTATAGCAGCACAATTAAAATAGCCAAATTATGGAACCAACCCCGGTGTCCATCAGCAAAGAAAGGGCTTTTGTCCTTTATTCTTTCTTTCTTTCTTTCTTTTCTTTCTTTTCTTTCTTTCTTTCTCCTTTCTTCCTCCCTCCCTCCCTCTCTCCCTCCTTCCCTCCCTCCCTCCCTCCCTTCCTCCCTCCCTTCCTTCCTTATTTTTAATTTCTGGGTACAGTGGCACACACCTATAGTCCCAGTACTCAGGAGGCTGAGGTGGGAGGACTGCTTGAGTCCACTAGTTCAAGAGCAGACCATAGAACATAGTGAGACTCTGAGTCAATGAAAGAAGAAAAAGGAGAAGGAGAAGGAGGAGGTAGAGAAGGAGGAGGAGGAGGAGGAGGAGGAGGAGGAGGAGGAGGAGGAGAAGAATAAAGAGAAACAGAAAAATAAATAATAAAATATTACCTCTAACATATTACCTCTTATACTCACTGCCATCCGTTCCCAGAGGTAATATCTGAGGTTGGTAGTTAACTTTCCCTTACTTAGTATTTTGCTACATATGTCAGAGTTCAGAGATAACATAGTCTTGTATTGTGAGTTTTAAAATTATTGAAATTGTGTAATACTTTATTCACTGTATTAGTCCAGGATGCCATTACAAATGACCATGGACTGGTGGCTTATAAACACAGACATGTATTTCTCATAGTTCTGGGACTGCGAGTCCCAGGTCAGGGTCAGCACGGTCGGGCTCTGGTGAGGGTCTGCCGTGGGTTGCAGATTGCTATTTTCTCATTTTGTCTCTACGTGGCAGAAAGAGCGCAGGTGAGCTTTCTGGAGCCCTTTCTAAGATCCCATTCATGTGAGTCGTGAAGCCTCAGGACCTAATTGCCTCCCAAAGTCTGCACCTCCTAACAGCACAATCTGGGGGTTCAGATTTTAGCATATCAATTTAGGGAGGACATAAACATTCAGTCTATAACACATACTCATTTGCAATTTGCTTTTTTTTTTTTTTTTTGCGGTACCAGGGATTGAACCCAGGGGCGTTCTACCTCAGCGCTATACCCCTGGCCCTATTTTTTTTATGCTTTATTTTGAAACCAGGTCTCATGAAGTTGCAGAGGGCCTCACTAAGTAGAGAGAGAGAGAGAGAGAGAGAGAGAGAGAGAGAGCTGAGGCTGGTCGCGAACCCGGATCCTCCGGTCTCCGCCTCCCAAAGTACTGGGATTACAAGCGTGCGCCACCACACCCGGCCTTGCAATTTGCTTTTTTACATGTTATATTTTTAAGATATCTCTGTGAGAAAACCCACCAGCCCATTTATTTTAATGGCTGGAAGTAGTCCATCTTAATAATATAATATGGTTTATTCGCTCACTCCTCTGCTTGTGGACAATTTGTTTCCACTTTCAGAAATACAAAAATAAAACAAATACCCCTCAGGAGTGAAGATGGTGACTTTTCCTACAGAACAGCTTCAACTTTACTAGCTATAGTGAGATTATTCTCCAAATTACATCACCACAAGTAGCAGTGGTTTCTGTGTCCTCACAGCCTTGCCAAGACTTGGGTTTATCAGACTTCTTTCCTGATAATGTGTCAACTCTGGCTTTTTTTTTTTTTTTGCTGTACCAGGGATTGAACCCAGGGGCGTTCTACCTCCGCGCTACACCCCCGGCCCTATTTTTTTATACTGTATTTTGAAACCGGGTCTCACAAAGTTGCGGAGGGCCTCACTAAGTAGAGAGAGAGAGAGAGAGAGAGAGAGAGAGCCGAGGCTGGCGGCGAACCCGGATCCTCCGGTCTCTGCCTCCCAAAGTACTGGGATTACAAGCGTGCGCCACCACGCCCGGCTCCAACTCTGGCTTTTTAAATATAAAGGCCATAACCAATCACACCCTCATTTGGTCCCATAGCACCTGTCAACACTGTACTATAGGCATCTGTCTCAGTCAGCATTTTCAATGAAAATCCAAAATGACTGACCGTGCAACCTAGAGGAAGGGAGATTCATTTGCTCACAGTTGTTGGAGATCTTGGAGGTTCAGCCCATGTCAGGCCGGGGTACATCCGCAGAGCTCGAGGCATGGCGGCAGGAAGCGGAGAGAGGGAGAGAACAAGGGCCTCGCTCTCACATCATGGAGGCCAGAAACAAGAGCAAAAACAAGCAAGGGGATTCAAAGACAAGTATAGTCCCTAAGGCCACACCCCAGGGACTCACCTTCTCTGTCCACACCCCACCTACCTAGGTTACCACCCAGTAAATCCATCAATGGATTTACACACTGATGAGATTACAACCCTCATGACTTAATTCTGTCAACTCTGAACATGAATGCATGAGCTCTTCAGGGGACATTCCATATCTAACCAGAACAGCATCTAAATTACAATGGGGTCACACTGCATTGCAGTCACCCACTATACTCTTTATTGATGACAAGTTCCTGTCTGTTATTTTTTATGTCCCCAGCAACCAGCAGAGTGGATGGTGATGGACACACAGTCAGTGCTCCATGCACAAGTGTTGGCTAATATCAAAAAGAGAGTAAAGAACAGAGTGGTCAGGGAAAAATTCGTAAGGAGGTGGAATCAAGATTGGCCAAAGAACTGGCTTAGACAGAGAGTCCACCAGTATAAGCACTTTTGGGGTACACTATCTACTAAAGGTGTACCTGGGACCTACTAATTCCACTCACAGTGGAAATGTGTGTATATGAACACTCCAAGACAGAGCCCAGAGTGTTCACAGCAGCACTATTTAAAAAAGCCCCAAACTGGAAAACTACCTATCTATGGTAAAATTATTAAATAAAAATGTGGTATATGCACACACTGGAATACTAGATAGTGATGAAAACAAAGTGATCTCTAACTGCAAGCAGCAGTGTGAAAGTGGGGCTACATTATTTTTGTATTATCGAAAGGTGGAGCCAGGCATGTTGATGACTGTAATCTCAGTACTTGGGAGACTGAGACGGGAGGACCACAGGTTTGAGGACAGCCTCAGCAAGTAATGAGACTCTCATCAACCTACTGAGACCCTGTTTCAAAATAAAAATAAAAAATAGGGCTGGAGGTGTAGCTTGGAGATAGAATGCCCCTGGGTTCAATCCCTAGTAACACACACACACACACACACACACACACACACACACACACAGAAAAAAATTGTCCACCAACAGAGGAATGAGCAAATAAACCAGATTATATTAAAGATGGACTACTTCCAGCCATTAAAATGAATGGTCAATGATAGAGCATGTGTTTAGCATGTACAAGGCCCTGGGTTCAATTCCTAGTAACCCCCCTCAAATATGAAAGAATCTCACAGTATCATGTTGAGTGAAAGATGCCAGACCTCAAGGAGCATGAGCTGTTACATTTACCTGAAGTTCAAAATCAAGCGACGCTAACCTCGTGTAGGTCATGATGCTGATTGTCTTGGTGAGGGTGGGCACTGACTGGGAGGAGGAATGGGAGTGTTGGGAATGTCTTATTTATTTAGTATTGAGGTAAAATTTACACATGAAGAAATCCCACTTTTTAAGTGTACAGTTCAATGAGCTTTGACAACAGCTCTGCAGGGTCTCTCACAGTTCTGCTGCCTCAGGAGTTTCCCCCGTAAGCCTTATGTTCTGTTTCTTGACCCTGGTTTTGGATATTGGTTACATGAGTTTGTGGTGAAAATTCATTGAGTCCTACATTTATGGTACATGTGTGCTTTTCTGAATGTAAGTCATATTTCAGTAAACTGTTGGAAGAGTATTTTTGAAAAAGATTGGCCCAAAGAATGGCCAGTGGGCTACAGGAAGGGCAACTATGTAGAGGAGGGGCGGGAGGAGAGCTGTGGGGAGGCGCGTGGAGTGGCGTGGTGTGGGAAGCAGACCAGAGCGGAACAGAGAGTGGCTCTGCAAGTTTTCGGTCAAGCTTTACCTTTCTCTGCTTGCTGTGGTCAGTGATGTAAGCCTGCCTCGTCTTCCCGACACTCAGACCCCACTCTCCTTCTTTCTTTCTCTTTACAGTATCCTGTAAGAGCAGAGGGGCATCAGGAGGAGCTCAGTGCTGGGCTTTTCCTGAGACGTTAGGCAGCTGGACCGGCCTCCATTTGCTGGGAGGCCTGGGTGAGGACCTTGAAACGACCTCCAGAGAAAGGCGGGTCCTCCCAGCACCCTGCACAGAACCCTTGCTCTCTTTGGAGTGGAGGAACCCCAGTCACGTGGCTTGAGACTTCAGGTTTTTGGAAAACCTTTCCTGGTGTCCACTGCAGGCCTGGCCCGCTCTGTGAGGCATTCGGAGGCTCGGGGGAAGGTGAGTCAGTGGTGTGGGTTTCTCCTGTCTTCCCTTTCCAAAGACCGCACTTGGCTTATGTTGCAGCTGGGCTGGTGAGTCACTGTAGAGGCTCCAAGGAGAATTCCATCCTGGAAGACCTTGGCTGTTTTCTTTGGTTACCCCCACCCCTTTCTCTACCATCAGCTGAGTTCTTCATAGATGGGGGAAATAAAGAAAGAAAGAAAGAAAAGAAGAAAAAGAAAAGATCCCACAAAACACCAGAAAATCTGGGTGTAGAGGGACATAAAGGAGAGTACAACTAGACGAAGTGGAGCTGCATGTCTAGTGGTATAAAAACTTAGTGGTGCTCGTTAAGATCCGCTAACATTCCCTTCCATAATGAATGAAAAGTGTACTTCAGTTATTCGGTTCTCTTCCATGGCAAATGAACCTAAGATTTAGCCATGACCTTTGTGAAAAATAAACTTAACTGCATAGAAAAATTCCTTTTTCTTTTTAAAAAGTCAGGCTTGAAATTTTTATATCCTTTGAGTCATATTCTTGAAGCATTTGGCTGATTAACTCAAGAAATGCTAGTTTCCCAATTCAAACATGACATTTTGAAAACCATCCATGAATTACACGCCTCAAGAATGAAAGACTTTTCTGTGCCGTGTAAAAGGTGGTGTTGTTTTTTTCATTTTGAGGGCAATCACGAATATCTATAAGGGCACATTTATTACTCCCAGAACAGATAGAAAATTACCAAAGTCATAAAATTCATACCCAGCTTTGCTATTGCAGCTGTGTCTCAGTCCGGTCCCTCGCCAAGTCCCCTGCCACCAAAATGGTTAAGGATGATGTTATTTTGCCATTACAGGCAAAGCACTGGTCTTTGTATGTTGACTTTCCATAGAGATCTAAAAAGATTATCTGTAGCAACAGATAATCTTTGTTCTTTTGATGGGCCTCAATGAAGACTTGCTAGTACCATGAATCTGTTCAGGAAAGACTTACCTTCTGATCACAGAACATGTCCCACACCTCCTAACACCATATGATAGACCAACGCTAAACCTCAGAAAAGCAGCTGCCAATAAACTTTCTGCCTTAATTTACACTACCGTATGCAGGGCCTGCACACATGGGTGTATGTTTCTGCATATACCCACCCAGCAATTACCGAGGCAAGCCTTTCATTTGTCTGAAATTGTGCAGGCATAATGGTGATGACCCACGCATTTTTCCATTGGAAATTGTAATGGATGCCTGGATGGCAAAGAGTGAACTGCTCCCTGATCCCGGATCCTGATCCCTGATCCCGGATCCCTTCCCTCTCACTTCCTGGGAAGCTTTTTTTTGGTACCAGGAGTTGAACCTGGGGTATTCTACCTCCAAGCTACACCCCTAGCACTTTTTATTTTTTAAAATTTGAAACAGGGTCTAAGTTGCTGAGGATCTCTCTAAGTTGCTGAGTACTGAGGCTGGCCTTGAACCTGCAATCCTCCTGTCTCAGCCTCCCGAGTACTGGGATTACAGGTGTGCGCCACCACGCCTGGCTTGGGAAACTTTTATCATAACTCATATGTCAGGACAGAGCTCCTGGGGGTTTGGTCACTGTCACTCAGTTGATTTGAGCAGTGCTACTCAAATTGTGGTCCTTGGAAGAGTACTGGTCTATGTATAGTCAGTGAGCAAATGAATTCTAAAATTAAGGAAAAGTGTTTAAAAACTTTTAGAGATATTTGGCAGAGTAATTATCTAGCTTTTGAATCGAATCATAAAATATGAGTTTATTTTTATTGTGTAAAAGCAGTAATATTGAAATCAAGTAGAGTTCCTATCTCTGGCCATAATGGTATTGATTTTTCTTTTTTGGCACATCTGTCACCTGAAGGAAAACCTCATTTTTAAATGTGCATGATGACCATAATAATAAGCTTATGTTTGGATAGCACTCAGTAAGTATGAACGCATGAAACGATGCTTGGTTTGGGATCCCTGAGAGCAGGATCTGAGCAGGTGGCTAATTTGGGAGATCATTCCAGCAAGTGTCAGTGGGGAGTGGGAAAGAGGCAAGGCCGGGAAGGAAGCCCATAAAACACGTGTGACTGAGCAGGTCGCCACCATGGGCAGCGGGGACTCAGCCCCACCAGGAGCTTCGGGGAATGGTAGGAAACGTGCTTCTCACTGGTGCCATGTGAGGCGTGAGGAGCCAGGGATTCGCCCCGAGTGCCTGCTAGTCGACTGCCGAGTGCTCCAGGGGTGCTCTAGCTCCCTGGCACTTCCACTCTGCTGCTGCGCAAGCCAGGTGGGCTCCGTGGCTGGAGAGAGCCGCCAGGCAAAGCCTTGCTGGGACTGTCGATCGAAGGTTGACTAAGCTGAACAGATAGCAAAGTGTGAGTGGGCACCTGTGGCACTGACAACATGTAGGTAAGACAGGTGATCTTATCATCCCAATTTGCAGATGAGGAAACTGAGGCACAGCTGAGTGCTATAATACAACGTGGAAGCCAGTGGTGGGGTGAAGGGCCTCTCCCTTTGGCAGCCTGCTTTGGGTCTGCCCAGAGATCCTTCTGCTGCCTTTCTCTCCTGTCTCATGTTATCAGGTCCGGAGCAGAGACTGGCTGGACACTCACACCACCCATTTCTGTTTCCTGGGCCCCCAACTGGACTCCATTTCCTGTCATCCTTGCAGAGGGGCAGGGCACAAGCAGGGCCGTGTAGTGCTTTGCTGCCTGACTCACAAAATCCTTTACACACACTCTCCCTGCCCGTTGCCCACCAAGCAGGCAACCCCTAGGGCATCCTGGAGACTCATGCCTTGAAGACGGCAGAGCTAGGAGATGTGAGGAGCCTGGGGCCCGGGCCGTCAGTTAGAGGAGGGCGCGTAACCAGAAACATACGTGCTCTCTCTCTCTCTCTCTCTCTCTCTCTCTCTTTTTGGTACTGGAGATTGAACCCAGGATGTTCTACCTCTGAGTTATATCCTTCAGCCCTTGTCTCAAAAAGAAAAGAAAAAAAAGTTCATATTCACTGCGTCTGGTCTGTTGCTTCCAACTTTTTTTTAACTGCTTAATTTTATTTTCATTAATTCACCTACAGTATAAGTCCAATGATCTTTTCTAAGGTCTCATCTTACTTGATCTCTGGGAGACATCTGACAAACACCTTGAAAATATATTGCTGGTTTATCTGAAAATTGAATGACAATTACTTTTTCTACAGTCTTGAATTGGACTTCTCATTCTACTTCTCCCACATTCACTCATTCAGGTATTGAACACCTATTATATGTTAAAAATGAATTGTAACTCTCTTTGAGGCATTCACTAATTTTATTTTATTATTATTATTATTATTATTATTATATTATTGAGATTGAACCCAGGGGCATTCTACCTCCAAGCTGCACCCCCAGCCCTTTTTGTCTTTTTACTTATTTTTGTTTTATTATATGTTTTTATTGGTGCATTGTAGTCTCACATCACAATGAGTATCAGTTTGGTGTTAACATACATGCACACAGCTCTTGGTGTCCCTCCCCCCGCCTCCCCCCCCATGTAGTACTGAGAATGATGTTGGTATAATCTCATATGTACACATTGTTTATGATAGCAATTCCATAGATTCACTTCTTTCTTGCCCTTCCCCTTCCCTTGTACCCCTTCCCTTGCACCACTGAGGGTTCTCTATTGTCACTGGAGTCCCTTTTGTGTCCCCACTACTCCCTAGGTTGCGCATATTAATGAAAACATATGTCCTGTCGTTTTATTTTGAAACAGGGTCTTGCTAAGTCACTGAGGATCTCACTAAGTTGCTGAGGCTCAAACCTGTGATCCTCCTGTCTTAGCCTCCCAAGTACTGGGTCTACAGGCGTTCACCACCACGCCTGACTTAGAAACATATTCTTTATATTTTTATTGTGTTAAGCCACTGTGATTCTGAGGATTATACATTACAACAACTATCACCACCCCAGCATCATCCTTGGGTGATCAAATGTTTGTCTTTATATCACTTACTGTTACCTCGGATTATGAGTTTATTTATCAGCTGTCTAGCATCTAAGAAGAGGGACTTTAATTAGCACACTGCTATCTCTGGCACCTGGAACAATGCTCAGGACCTAAGAGAGGCTCAATAAACATTTATCAAAAGACTATACTGGGGGGATAGAGATGTAAAGAAGGTAATAGTTGAAATAATGCTATGTATGTATATTAAATTGCCAATGCTGGCTGGGTGTGGTGGCACGTGCTTGTAATTCCAGTACTTGGGAGGCTGAGACAGGAAGATCGCAGGTTTGTGGCCAGCCTCAGCTACTTAATGAGGCCCTCTGCAACTTAGTGAGACCCTGTTTCAAAATAAAGAATAAAAAAATAGGGCTGGGGTGTTGCTCAGAGGTAGAATGCCCCGGGTTCAATCCCCAGTTCCGAAAACAAAATAAAACAAATTGCCAGTGCCAATCTCAAAGATATGTATAGGAAAGGGGAGGGGGGAGGAGGGGGCCCAGAGGAAAACGCACCAAGAGTTGTGTGCATGTATGTTCCTATCACTCTATACCTCAGTATGATGTATAATTACAATGCACCAAAAAAGTATAAATATAAAAAAAGATTAAATTGCATATGGTTCATGACAGGTTCTATGCTTAGTACTTTAGGGACCTTATCTCATTTAATTATCATGACAACCATAAGAGGAAACTTAAACTTAGAGAGGCTGGTACCCAGCAGGCAAGTGAGGGAGCCAGTAGTAAATCCAGGCAGCCTGACCCGAGCCTCAAACTCTTAGTCTCTCTGCATGTTGCCTAACTGTGTGTAGGTACAGGACAGCCTGAGACACAGCACCTGCCCTGGATGTCTACCCTACAGGTAACAGCACAGGGTTTATGTGCAATGGGAAAAACAGACCAGTGTCTGTTCTCGTCCAGGGAGCAGGCTGTCTTGTAGAGATGCTGAGCGCTGCTTCTTACCCACCTTGAGGAAGGACTTTCCTACACAGTAAGAAACCCTCTCATGAGAATAGAGCACACACATCGATAAAGCCAGGTCCTCTCTGATCTACGCAAACGAAGGCAGAGTGAGTCCAGAAAGAGCCACTCCCATAGTTGTTAGAAGAGTTAGGAGGTGTTAGGAGGAGAGCAGAGCACAGGGGTTAAGTTTAAGGGGGTGTTCTTGGTGATCAGACTCCCACTAACCCTCCCATTTACTAAGCGGTGTGGCACGGGCAAGTTAGCTGACCTTGGTGGGCTTATTTCTTCATCTGAAAAATGAGTATACTCATGCCTGTCTCCCATGGTAAAGCGATTAGCAAATTGTGTGCTCTGAAAATGGTGGTTGATAGAGTATCCATTCTTTGATCCCTGGTCGTAGGACAGGGAAATCCACCCCCTTGGATGGAAATATTAAGATAGAAGCACTCGTGAGAATACAATCATGGCAGATGCTAGAACTGGGGCTGAAGAGGAAGCTGTGCACTTCCCCAGCCTCTCCCTTCCCATGCGCAGCCACTAGAGGGCGCTGGGCATCTCTGCCACAGTTGGCCGGTGCAGTGGGTCAGGAGGCCCAGTGGATGGCTAAAAAGAGGGTTTTCCTTCCAGGGAGAGGCAAAGGAGCGAAGTATTTGAAGGGAGACATTTGAGCCTCTGCCAAGGGGTCATATTTATGGTGCTGCCGGTCAGGCTGTGGATATCTTCCTCTGCTGTTGACAAAGTGGGCCCTTGAGCCCAGGAACCACTACCTACAAGGGAATTACTTGGGGTTGCCCTGGGGCCAGCTGGGGTCCTGTGTTGAGCAAGATGAGGATCTCCTGGTCTTATTGGACTGCTTGGGAATTTCTTTTTTTCTTTTTTTGGTGGTACCGGGGATTGAACCCAGGGGCGTTCTACCTCCGAGCTACACCCCCAGCCCTATATTTTATTCTTTACTTTGAAACAGGGTCTCACGTTGCGGAGGCCTCACTAAGTAGCTGAGGCTGGCCGTGAACCCGGATCCTCCGGTCTCAGCCTCCCAAGTACTGGGATTACAAGCGTGCCACCACACCCGGCTTTGCTTGGGAATATCTGAGGATTGCTCATTGGCTCTCTAGAGCTTTGGGCCTGGAAATTGGCTTACCTTGACACAGGCAGACTATAGCTTAGCAAATAATTTAGCAAATTTCCAGAGGTGTGGGATCATCTGGAAATATATGGGAGACCAGAATGTTCTCAGCAGGCAAAGAGCATAGGAGGTCTCGTCTGTTCCCCATTCACCCCACCTTCCAATGGTCAGTTTGTTAGGTCAGCAAGGTCTGATATTAAAAGGCAAGTAGCCCTGGAAAACATTGCTCCTATCCAGTCATTCTCATTGTAGTATGAAAGATCTCCATTCTCAAGTCCATGTTAAATCCTTAAAGACTCATCAGCTGTGGCTCCAGTTCAAACCACTCTAATCTCTCTGCTCATTACTCTAAACATTTTCAGAAAACATCGATCTTGTTCCTAGTTCCTTTTCTTACTCCTAATGCGTCACTTTCCCTTCCTTCTTGCTGTTTTATGAAAATACCAAGAGTTACTTCCCTGATTCCTAGTGCTATTTTCCCATTGCACTGTGTACTTACTTTAGATAGGACATTTATCAGAGGGTCTTTTTGCACCCTTTTGCCTCTCTTTATTACTCACCTGAACTTCCCATGTGTTTTATCACCAGCCTCTGCTTGAATGTATGTCCTGACATGGAACTCATTACCTTAAAAGCAATGCATTCCATTGCCAGCAAATGCCCTTTGCAAAGCTTGTTCTCCTAGTATTAGAAACCAAAGCTGCTTCCCAAAGGCAGAAGACATGAATAAATGTCTTTTCATTCCATAATTAGACATAGATCCTAAATATAAGTATTCCGGTGAGCAATACATTCTTAAGTGTAAATAATTCATTCTAGAATGATAAGGGCTGTTCCATAAGAACATGATTTTTATCAGGAGAACTTAGGGGTGGGGGTGGGGTCAAGATTATCAAAGACACCAAGGATGTAAGGACATAAAAAATGTGATCCAGTAGAAGGGACACTGGGCTAGGAAATGGAAGTTGGGTTTAATATGGTTCATGTTTTCTGAGCTTTGGTTTTCTCATCTGGGAAAGGAATAATTTACATGATGAGTAGTTCTATCTATTACTATAATTGTAGAATTTAGTCTGGAGGTGGCCTTGCTCGTTTGAGCTGTCTTAAGGCTTTGCTCTGGCTGGGTATTCTTAGCTCTGGGTGGACAAAAGTCCCATGTGTGTCAATGGGCTTCAGGTACTTGGGGGCTGGATAGACTCTCATGGTGCCGAAGAAGTTATGACTTACACCAGTCACCAGTGTGTCAATCACTGAGCCTTTTATTCCCACCTGGGTAGAACTTTTCTCTCCTCTGCCTTGAAGCCTGCTTCACTAGGGCTATGAATGGTATTTGTATCATAAATCAAGAATGCAGGTGACATATTTTATTATGATTTTATTATATATTCTCTTTTCCTGGAGTTTTGCAAGTAAAAGATTGCATAAGAACCAACTCTTTATTTGTCCCAAGTTCTATCCTACAGAACTGGGTCATCTTACAATTGCTTGATGCATAAAACCCATGACTCAATAAATACTTTACAAAAATAATGCAGTTTTTTCCTTTCCTAAAACATAAAAAAAATTAGGATTTCCTAGACTTCATTCCCTCCCTCCCCGTTTTATATTTACTACTGGAAAAACATTGGTGGAGAAAAATTGTTGAGACAATATTAAAATAAGATAGATGAATGAGGTCCATATTCTTTCTCATTTGTTTTTTTTTCTTTCTTTTTTTTTTTTGAAAAGTGCTATCCTTGTTTTTACATCTGAACTTCCTATAGTCCTCTGAACCTACATGGACAAAAGCAGAAATTCTACTCTTTGGGGGGGCCTTTCAGTAGAATCATAAAATTATGTCAACACTGGTCTTTTATTTTAAAGCCTATTTAAAACCAGGCCTCAGATTTGCTCCTCAAAATATCCATTTTCCTCCCTACCCCTTACCCAGTCTGAGTCAAGATAATTTTGAAATCTGAGACTCCAGCAAGTTGCCTTATAACTAAATAACATTTGGTTTAAGATGGGCGCCCTCTTGTTTTGATACGTTTCCACTGCGTTATTTATTTTTAAGGAACTCATTGCAAAATTCCCTTTCTTTTCCACTTCCCTAAGCCTCTTTCTGAACTCTCTTAGAAGTTATTAAATTGTTTCCCAACCACAACTCCAGAGAAAAGGTGAAGCGTAAGTCACATTCATATTAAATAAGTTATATATAAAAAACTGCTTATAATGTTTACAACTTCAGTCTTCTTTCTTCCTTTGCATCTCTTGGGGACACTGGGTGTGGGTGTGAGTTGAGTCACACCCAAGCTTACAGGCTCCTCTTCTGGCCTTGCTGTCGTCTCCATCCTCCTGCCCACACAGCCCCTAAGAGGACTTCCAAGGAGGCTTGCAGGCTCTGTGCATGGCGGGGGTGGCGGCTTCATGTGGCAGTCACCCTAGCCAGGTGCATACCCCTAGTGTAATTTATAAAAAATACTCATATGGTATATACAAATATACACGTATGCGGATTAAAAGAATGGGCACCAGTCGGAAGATCAGTGCAGTGCATCTGTGTCCCCAAAGCAGAGGTGGCCTCTCTCCACCCCATGCCAGTCTCTTTAATACTCCCTGGCCTCCTGGAACTGTTTGATGTAGTCCTCGTCGGAAGGGCTTTCGGTGCACTTCTGTCCATTGTTGGGAGGCCGAGCCTCGTTGTACCTGCTCCAGTCACCCTTGCAAATAATCCAGGGCAGCACATCCACTTTGTAGTGGAGCTCCGCGGAGAACTCGGTGCTGATGAGGTTGGGGGTCCCTGCCCCTTTGCCCCTGGTGATGAGCTGCATGTTGTCGCCATAGCAACAGTGCTGGGCGGCCAGCGTGGTGCTCTCCAAAGAGAGCATGGAGCGGATGCAGTACCTGGCCGTGGGCTTGTAGATCTCCAGCTTCTCCTTGGGCCCGCTGGCATCCTTCCAGCGGAAGTCCTTGCGCTTGACGCGGTCGAAGATGTCGGCCGTGCTGTAGGCCACCTCGGTGGGGTAGGAGCAGGGGCAGGTGGGCAGGTCGTTGATCACCTTGTGCATGTACTTCTTTAGGAACTCGCTTTTGCAGCTCATCCATCTCTCACAGCTGTCTGTGTCTGAAAAGAGTCAGAGAGAAGCTCTCACTATGTGCAAATCTGGTTGGTGGGATGACACTGAAGACAACAACATCCCTCTTAAGACTTCTGCAACACCTGGAACCACCGAGCCATGGCAGGCTGTTCTCTTCTCCCTTCAACTTGGGAACATCTTTGTTTATAGGACCTCCTTCCAGTCCCTCTTTATATGATGAAAACTTTTCAGACACACAGAAGAGAAAAGGGAATGTATTTGCCTAATGACTACCACTATTCTATCATCTAGGTTTAAGTATCATTATATTTGCTCTACCTTTTAAAAATTATGTAAAATACATTTTAGTAGGCATCTTCAAAACAGACAAAAAAAAAAAACAAAAGCAAAAGAAAACAAGAAACCAAAATAATAGGGTATTTTCCTAGGTAAGCATAGCCCCATTATTAACCCTAACAAAATTAACAATAATCCAGAGGGCTGTATTGAAATTCTGCTCTAAATAAGTGGTGATGTCATGGAAAAGGCCCCAGAGGAACATTTGTAGGGCTGGATTCTATTTCTGCTATTCACTGACTGGTTTCAAATAGAGCTAGTCTCCTGGCCTCCAACCCGAGTCATGAATAGTCACTGCATGCAGATCCAGGTAAGATGCCTCGAGGAGGGAGGGAGCTGGGCATACATGCCGGAGGCCGGGGACCTGTAGGGCTGAGTCAGAACCCACCCTCACACGTGCCGTGTTTGGTTTTTACAGTACTAAAAAACTATCAATTAGTTGCAAACATTTAAGAATTAGCTGATTCCAATTATGAGTGTGGATTCCTGGCTTCATTTGAAAAACTAAAATTAGTGTATCTAAACTGGCCCTGCATTGTCCCATGGGAGCAACCGTCCCCATGAACAGGGTGATCTCCGGCCCCTTAGTCATGGAGTCGGGGACCTCTGGTCTTAGTTTGGGTTCTCCCAGACCCCCAGGCAAAGATTCCAGGGAAAATGATTCTTTGGGAGGTGATTCTATGATGTACCAGCAGGGGAGCCAGAGTGAGACAGGAAAGGGAGGGCGGCCCAAACGGGGGTACAGATCAAACCGTGCAAGGGACAAACGAGTGCTGAACCCTGCTGGGACCTGGGGACTGTGTAGAGACGACCCCTGAAGATTTTCCCATTCTATGTCAAACTTTACCCGCATCCTTTATCCAGGAAAACTTTGGCCATGGTTAAAAATACCCCCACCCCTGACCATTTTGTATTCTGGACAAGGGCTTACTACAAAGAACCCTTTTTCCCCATAGGACTTAGATGAGACTCACAGATGTGACCCCCCCCCCCGTGTTTACCTGCTCAGACAGGCCCTCCAAATTCCTTTCTTTGCTTTATACATGATTAGCTGAGCTGTGGTTTCCATGGATTGATCACAGAAAAATGCATTGTAACCACATTTTGACTAAGTCCCTCTCCTTTCTTCAAGCCCTGGGCTTTGGCCCACCCTCAGCCTGAGCCAGCACGTAGCTTCTCCTTAGGGCCCTCCTGGAAAACAGGCCGCCTCTGGGTACAACGCTCTCTGGTCTTCACCCCATTTCCCACCATTATGGTTTGGATCTTAAATGCCCACAGAGGCCCATGTGTTAAAGGCTCAGTTGCCAGCCTGTGGTGCTTTAGGGAGGTGATGGAACCTCTACGAGTTGGGGCCTAGTGGGAGGAAGTTAGGTCATTGGGAGGCGTGCCCTTGATGGGGATACTGGGACTCCAGCCCCCATCTCTCTCTTTTTTTATTCTTCCTGGTCACCATGAGGTAAGCAACCTCACCAGCCATGTTTTCCGTGTTCTGCCTCTCCACAGGCCCAAAGGCAACCAGCCAACGGACTGTGGACTGAAACTACTGAACCATGAGCCAAGATAAATCTGTCCTCCTTTTAAGTTGATTTTCTGAGGTATTTGTCAGTGATGGCAAGCCAACTAACACATGTACCCTGGATTCTTTCTAGCCTTACTTACTCATCTATACAAGAAAACCCTTTTGTTCAACTCTTGATGTTCTGCAGACCTGACGGTCCCAGTGTTCCCCCTATTGCAAGAATAATGAGGTAATTTCTGCCCTCATCCCCCAGGTAATGATCCTGTGAATAAAGTGTCTCCTTGCTACCTCTGGATTTGTTTTTTATTTAATGGGGATCTGGGTATGTATCCATCAGTTCATATCCATCTCTGGTGGTGGGCTCCTCCTGACTTCTAGCCTGCCCTTCAGTCATGGGCCCTCAGGCACAGAAACCCAGGGCTCCCACTAAAGGTCAGGCTGAGGCTTGGGGACATGGCGTGGTTGGAGGGACATGGCTGGGTCACTGACAGCATCTGACTCAGGGGGCCGCGGTGGGTAAGATGAGGCATATCTAAGGAAGCCAACCATGATGGAATGTGCGGTGTGTGAGGCAAAGGTAAAAAGCCAGTGCTGAAAAATGCAATCTCATTTCTGTGTGTGTGTGTGTGTGTGTGTGTGTGTGTGTGTGTGTGTGCATGTGTGTGAGCCCTGGGGTGTTCTACCATCTGCCCTATTTTGTTTTGAAAGAGGGCCTGTGTAAGTTGCTGAGGCTGCCCTCGAACCTGCGGTCCTCCCATCTCAGCCTCTCAAGTACAGGGATTGTAGGCTGTGCCACCGTGGGCCGTTTAGTCATTATTTCCAGCAGAGCAAGTCAGGGGTACTTTGGGGCTCAGTGTGGCATGGTGCTGGTCCTGAGGTCCAGAGCTCCTGCAACAGAACCTGCTGCGGGCGCTTTGCCGAGGTGGCCTCTAGCGGCTGCACCTCTGCTCGGCCATGGAGCTCCCATCAAGGCCCGGCACCCCTGGGCTGCTCCTGGCCAATGACCAGGCATGGCGAGGGCGCCGCCAGTAGGCACCTTGGCTGGCCCTTCCCGGTGGGCATGGCTGAGACATTGGTGCTGCCTGAGGCTCCCTCCCCCCAGTTCTCCATCCTTCCCTCTTCTTTCCCAGGTCTCAAACACTCATCTCATTTTGAGAGCCCTCACTGCCTAGGGCTGCTGCTTCCCTCTTCACCCTTCCTGGATGTTCTCCAATAAATCTCATGCATGTCTAAGCTCATCTGCTGTTTGTTTTTTGTGGTACTGGGGATTGAACCCAGGGACATTCTACTTTGGAGCTATACCCCCAACCCTTTCGTTTGTTTATGGTTTTGGTTTTGAAACAGGGTCTCGCTAGGTTGCCAAGAGTCTCCCTAAGTTGCCAAGGTTGGTCTCAAACCTGAGATCCTCCTGCCTCAGCCTCCCAATACTGGGATTACAGGCATCACTAAAATGTCTAGATCTCGTCTGGTATCTGCTACTTGGAAAGTTCAAACTGACATAGACTGCAATAACAGAGATGGAGGGAGGCAATGGAGGGCACTCCGGGGAGGGATGGAGATCGGATGGGGATGCAGCGCACACAGAACAGAGTTCAAGTGCAGCTCCTTTCAGCTCTGCGTTCGGTGCCAACTAAGGTTGAGCAGAGAAAGTCTGGTGAGGATGCCTGGGCTGGGGACACCTTCCCTTCCACTGGAGCAGAAGGTATAAGGAAATAAGATTGTTGGGGTGAGATCATGGAGATCTCATTCAGTTTAGCTTGTTCAGAGGGACTAGGGAGCTACTGAAGGTTTGTGGGTGATAGTGAGCCATTTATCAATTGAGCTGTGCAGTGAAAAGATGAATTCAGTGCTGAGATCCATGGTCAGGGCTCGGGTGAGATGCTCTGGGAGGGAAGAACAGATAGGATCAAGAGTAGTCGGAGAGTGGGCACTGTCAGGCTTTGCTGCCTGCTGGGCTTGGGGGTGAAGGAAGGCATGGGCAGTGACCCCAGCTCCAACTCTGGCACCGGGGGAGGCTGGTGGTGTTCTGAGTAGGAATCAACTAGTCAGGACGAGGGGCAGCCTGGAGGAGGCTCAGGGCTCTTGGCAGTAAGAAGAGGAAGAGGACGATGGGGCATCTCTCAGGAGCCCACAGCGCCCTGGTGGAAGGCCAGGAGTGCGAGTTCTCATGCTTGGATAGAACCCCGACTCAACTGTTGAGTGGCTCTGTGACCTGGAGCAAAGTATTTTACCTTGCCGTGCTTTGGTTTTCTCATTTTTAAATTGGGCGTAAAGATAGCATCTCTCTCATAAAGCAGGGATGGAGATCGGATGGGGATACAGCGCACACAGAACGGAGTCCAAGTGCAGCTCCTTTCAGCTCTACGTTCGGTGGTCCCTGGCTGTGGCCTCGCTGGGCAACCACTGAGAAATAAAAGCTCCATCCCCGCATGTCTGCAAAGCCTGTAGGATCTCCTTGGGAGGGCTCGGGCTTCAGAAATAGTCCTCCTGATGCTCCAGAAAGTGCATTTGCATTTTCCCTCCAGGGTGAGATGTCGTCCTTCTACTCATGTACCTACAGGGCATCCATTGACTTATTTTTACTTTTTATCAAACTTATGTAGGACATTCAGTGTGATGGACATGTCCCAAATGCTTTATAAATATTAACCAATTAAATTCTACACAACTCCGGGAGCTGGGCACCATGACCTCAGGCTATTTTACTGAAAACTTGAGGCAGTACTAGGTTAGGTAACTTGACCTGGGGCAAGCCAAACTTTTACCATCTCTGCATTTCTCATCTTTGATTTGCCCTTCTATCTACTCATTCCATGCCTCTCCTGGCCCTGGGGAACTGTGAGCTGATCTATGTGGATCTTGTCTACGGTACCCTGGACCCCTGACTTCTAGTTGGGTTGAACCAATGGGAAGACCAGCAAGAGGCCAGACAGAGGTAGGAGAGTGAGCTCAGAGTGTTTATTTCCTTGGCTCCTCTCTCATTCTTTTTTTAAATATACTTTTCTTGGTGCATTGTACTTATACATCATATTGAGGTTTAGTGTGATAGAAACACACACGGGCACAGTGCTCGGTGTTTCCCTCTGGCTCCCACCCCACTCCCTGTTCATAATATTGAAATTGTTGTTGCTAACTTTACATATGTACATAGGATTGTTTGAACTGTTTCCTTCAACGAGTCTCCCTTTCCCTCCCCACCTCCCTCCCCAGTCCCCATGCACTGGTCCACTGGTCTCTCTCCTCCTTTCTCTCAAGTCCCTTTTGTTCCTCAGTTTCTCTCCAGCTTCCACATCTGAGAGAAAACATATGACTCTTGACTCTCTGAGACTGGCTGATCTCACTTAGCATAATACTCTCTACTTCCATCCATTTTCTTGCAAATGACATAATTTTGTTCTTTATGGCTGAGCGCGGTTTCATAAGTCATTCATCTGCTGATGAACAGGTTGTTTGCATGCTTCTGAAGGCCAGGACTGCTGTCAGTGGCCCTCTGTGGGCTCTGGCCATTCCCTGGTCCCCCAGCCTGGGGTTCCGTGCAATCCCTTCTTTGTTCCCAATTACCCTACTCAGACCTCTGCAAACAACCCCTCACCAAATGCTCCCTAGTTATCTGATTTGAGTTGTGCATTCTTTCCTGCTTGGACCCTGGCTGAAACCTCATGTCTACTCAGCCCTGTGTCCTTAATCACAGACGGTGTGGCCTTATGCCTCTGGGCAGTAGAGTATAGTGGTTAATACCTTGTCTTCAGTGCCTGGGTCCAAAGCATTTCTAACTGTGTACATCTGGGGCAACCACTTCCTCTTTGTGTGCCTCAGTTTTCATATCTCTAAAATGGGGAGAACTAAAGGACACCCCTTGCCCCCACAGAGTCGAATGAAGTAAATGATTATGAGTGAACTAAATGATTAGGGTGTGATATGAGGAGGCCTGAGTCATTTTTAAAAAATGAAATGCATTGCATTTGCAGAAGGCCACTTGACTGTGTGTATGTGAAGGGACGGAGGTGAGGTCGAGGCCCTAGTAATGGAGAATTTCCAAGCTGCCTCCCATTTGGCTCACAGACATATTTGATGAATTTATTTTTAAAATAAATTATTATCAAGCCTTGTAAAAAATCAGATATATTCTAGCAAAACCCAGAGTTAGGGCCTCTCTTGGAAACCCGGAACACCTGCTGGGACTGGGCTAACTTTCATTGCAGGGCTCACAACGCGGCAGACCCCCTTGACGAAGCGTGCGTCCATCTTGTCAGTCCCTGCCACTCTGTGCTGCGGGTGCTGTAGCCACTGCTGTTCTTTCCTCATCATGCTGGCCTCGTTATTTTCATTTTCTTATTAGTCTTTTTTTCTTTTTGTAGACTGGTTCTACTTAGATCCTTGCCTGATCCCCACAGTCCTTTGAGGAACATATTTGTTCATCAAGTTCTACCCCAAATGCCTGGGTTGTGAAACAAAAAGAGACTTAGGATTGCTCAATTCAGGCAGCAGGGAAGCTATTAGGAAAGAATTTTAGGTGGCAAAAGGAAATGGGGCAAGCCAGGTGTGGTGGCGCATGCCTGCAATCCCAGTACTCGGGAGGCTGAGCCAGGAGGATCACAGGCTCGAGGCCAGCCTCAGCAACATAGCTGAGACTCTCAGCAACCTAGTGAAACCCTGTTTCAAAACAAAAAATAAAAAAGGGCTGGGGATGTAGCTAGGAGGTAGAATGCCCCTGACTTCAATCCTCAGTACCAAAGGCGGGTGGTGGTGCAGAAGGGATCATACCCTTGTAGTATAGAATGATACCCAGAAGACATGAAGCTATTTTTAAAAAGCAAGCTTGCACCTCAGTAGTTACTTTCAGTGAAGTTTGGTGTGTTTTCTGCATTTGTGACAGCGCTTTCTAGCAGACGAGTGCATAGCATGGAAGAGCAGATCAAAGGTTTATGAAAATTCCTGCAGGGGAGGGGGTGTATAATATTGAGAAAATTTCCTCTTTCCCTCCCTCTGCAGGAAAAGTGATTTTACTGGGAGCACTTGGTGGAGGCTGAGTGAGAGAGGCTTGAGCTCCTTCTGTGGGCTGACCCTGAGCTGGGGGAGAGCATGGCTCCACCTGCCTCTCGCGGGAGGCTGTGCAGCCGCAGCCCCAGGGTGCTCACAGGGCTGCTGTCTGGCTCAGGCAGGCCAAGGACGGACTCTCTCCCTCACTTGGAGTATATTCAGTGACCAAGAAATATGCTGGAATAATCACATCCCAGAAGAGATGCAAGGATGGCATTGCAGAGGCAAAAGGAATCTCTAAAGCACTAAATCAATATCTGGATAAAAAAGGAAGAAAAAAAATCTTCTTACCGACTTCAAACAGCTTGGTGGCGTTAAACTCCTCGTTTCCCGCAAGCAGACTCACTTCGGTGGCTGCTGTCCTGAAAGTGTCTTCAATTCCTAAACACAGACAAGAGCTCATTTTTCCCCTGGTTATATGGAAAAAGTCAATCCCTCCCAAATAAAAAAACAGACCCACCTGAACAAAGCCTTTTTTGTATTCATTACTACTCATGGGCAGAAACCTGCCAACAGAGGAAACAGTAAAACGCAGGTAGCAGCGCATAAAATATATTAAAACCCCAGATAATGTTTGCAGCATGCGATCAGATCCAAATGTGCCGAGAGTCCTGGGAACTTGCTTGCTGGGCCTGGGAGTGAGGTTTGTGCCGTGGGGGACACATGTCCCAGTGGCTCTCCAGTGGCATTGGGATGACAATTTGAACCAGAGGCAGTAGAGTATACTGGTTAATACCTTGTCTTCAGTGCCTGGGTCCAAAGCGTTACTAACTGTGTGCACCTGGGGCAACCCAATTCCTCTTTGTGTGCCTCAGTTTTCATAACTCTAAAATGGGGAGAACTAAAGGACACCCCTGCCACCACAGAGTCGAACGAACTAAATGATTTCAGAAAGCCTCTAGAGCAGTAGGGTAAGTGGTGTTCGCTGGTGTCTCCCCTTCAATATTTATCTGGCTCTGTCATGTTCTAGGACTCTCAGCATCACTGCTGATGTTTCAGAAATAAATTGAGCTCTTCATTACTTGCTCTGAGGAAATGAACCCAGCTTGCCGTGAACTTCCCAGCTCCCCCAGCCTCCCCTAAAATGACTTCCCCCAGCCTGCTTCCTTACATACAGGAAATCTGCATAAGCTGAAGCAAAAAGAGGAAGGGGTAGAGGCTTAGGAGACTTTGGTGGGTGAACCTTAGCTTCTCTGCTGGGCAGGACCTGATTTCCTTTAAGGGGCGCTCAATGATTGTATGTGTGGACCCTCAAGCCTATTTGTAGGGTTGATCTAGGGGCATACTTTTATACTGTAATCACCGCCAGGCCATGGATTCTGCTCCGTGATTCTTTCCAGTAAAGCTGAGAACTAACAAACCAAATAAGGAAAGAGATCTTGCAAAAGGAGAGCTGTCGTGTTCCAAGGGAGCCCTGGGAAGCGGGTGCCACCAGGGGCAGAGAGGCACAAAGGACGGAAGAAGGGCAAGGACAGATGAGAAAAGGGAATGTGCGAATCGGGGTGTTGGCTACACTGTTCTCCGCGGTGCCAGAAAACAAGAAAGAAACATTCAAGATGGTGGCAGAGAAGAGCCTTCCCCTGCCAAGAAATCCGAATCTGCCACCTTGGGTCTGGATGACACTGAATGCTGTCTGTATCCGTGTGGGGCTCAGTATGATCTCCTTCTTCCTAGTGGAGGAGGAAGGGTTTAATGGCTGAGAACATGGACTCTGACATCACACTGCCTGGATTCAAACTCCCTATGGATCACTCGCTGTGGGTCCTGTGCCTCAGTTTCTATCAATGCCAAATGAGTATAATAATAAATGCCCATTTCATTATGCTTTTGTGAAGATTAAATGAAATAATACACATGAAAATCATGGAAATTTCCTTGATACTTAAGTACACAAAAACTCTTACTCTTTATCACCATCGTTTCCTTTCAACTCCCTTCCTTCCTTCCTTCCTTCCTTCCTTCCTTCTTTCCTTCCTTCCTTCCTTCCTTCCTTCCTTCCTTCCTTCCTTCCTTCCTTCCTTCCTTCCTTCCTTTCCATGCTGGGGATCAAGCCCAGAGCCTTGTGCTTACTGGGCAAGCTCTCTACCACTGAGCCACCGCCACCCCAATTTCATTTTCTTTTGTTTCATCTCCTTATCTTCATCATCATCTTTATATTTTTCTTCATCTTTTCCTCCTCTTCCTTCCTCATGTTCTTCTTGTCCTTCTCTTCCTCCTCCTCTTGTTATTATTACTTACTATTCCCACCTGTCCAAATGCCACTCACTAGACCTCAACTCAGCTCATTTTCATGGGCGAGGCTAGGAAAACCATCTTGATAGTGGTTCCCCTTTTTGAAACCTGCATGGCTGGTGTGGAGCCAGAACCACCACTTCTAACATTTCAGCCCATTTTCTGTGCCTGCCAAAATGCTAACACACACCCTCATTCCAACCAACCCTCTCTCCCTTCAGAAACCCTTTTGTGCTTCCACTTCTGTTTTGTTCCCAGTGTCTCTGGGTTGAGGACAGAACGTGTGGGGTAGAAAAAGGAAGTCGGGGGTGCGGGGTCAGATTTTCTGTCTCTGAAATTTCTTTCAGAAGAAACCATTAGAATGTGCTTTTCTGACAGGCCCAAGATACTATCATAGGCTGGCCGTCTACCTGGCGATGGGAACACAGAGTAAAACTACAGTCTGGGAGTTGGTAAGCTTTTGTGTAAAAGGTCAGAGGGCATATCTTTTTGGCTTTGTGGGTCACTATGGTCTTGGTTGCTGCTGCCTCCTCCTCCTCCTTTTCTTTTCAACCCTTTAAAAATGTACAGATCTTCTTTATGGCCCAGTAGAATTCCATTATGTATATAGACCACGTTTTCTTTATCCATTCATCTGTTGACAGACACTTGGGTTGGTTCCATAATTCAGCTATTGTGAATTGTGCTGCTATAAACATGAATCTGTATGTATCACTATAGTAGTATTCTGACTAATTCTTTGGGGAAAATCCGGAGTAGTGGTCTAGCTGGGTCATAAGGTGGTTCCGTTCCTAGTTTTGTGAGGAGCCTCCATAATGATCTCCATAGATGGAACTAGAGAACATTTTGCTGAATGAGATCAGCCAGTCTCAGAAAGCCAAGGGTGCTATGTTGGTATGTGTTCTTTCATATGTGGAAACTACAGAGAAAACAGGAAACAAGAGACTTTAAGTAATGTGGAGAGATACCAGCAGAATAGTGGAAGGGGATTGGGGGAAAGTTGGGGAGGGGGAAAAGTTTGAGGAAGGAAACAGTTTTGAGGAAGGAAACAGTTTTGAAAAGTTTGAGGACGGAAACAGTTCAAATAATACTATGGTGACGTACGAAGGTATTACTACCAATTTCGCTAACAATGTACGGGAGGGAGTGGCAGGGTGGGACGAGGAAGGAAATACACCAATAGCTGTGTGCATGTATGTTTGTATCACACTGAACCTCACTCTGATGTATGATTGCAATGCGTGAATAAAAATATAAAAAAATGTATGGGTCATAGGCTGGTCTTGGCCCATTGGCCATAGTCTGACAACACCATTAGAGTCACAAGTATTGTTCACTCTCAATACAGTCCTTCACCACATCTGCACTTAGTTTACTTTTTAAAGCATTGTCAATGCTGTAGAAAGCCACGATTACATGCTAAGTTGTCCAGTTTGCTCCCTGGGGAGCCCTGGGCCTCTCAGGTGCCACCGACAGGGCTGGCGGGGTGGTTTTCTACAGATGGTTGTTGACCCTCTCATCCTGGCTTATCATGTCATAAATGTCTGGTTTTATGTGTCTCTTCAAGACATAACAAATCCACATCAAAGGCTCAAAGTTTACAGAGTCCCTCCTCTAAATTAAGGAAGTACGATGTGGCATTGTCCTTTAGATCATCGGCTGCTGCACTTGTTTGTGAGATTCGGAAAATCCACCTTTTCATGCACTAATCTCATTAATTATCTCTGATTGGCTCACTCTGGTCAGAAGTCTTTCTTTTTGGAGGTGCTGGGGATTGAACTCAGGGCTTTGTGCATGCTGGTCAAGTGCTCCACTACCAAGTTACAACCCCAGCCCTGGTCAGAAGTCTTAATCAGGGAAATGGCTATCTTTTTTTTTTTTTTTTGCGGTACCGGGGATTGAATGCAGGGGTGTTCTACCTCCGCGCTACACCCCGGGCCCTATTTTTTATACTTTATTTTGAAACCGGGTCTCACGAAGTTGCGGAGGGCCTCACTAGGTAGAGAAAGAGAGAGAGACAGAGACAGGGAGAGAGAGAGAGAGAGCGAGAGAGCTGAGGCTGGCCGCGAACCCGGATCCTCCGGTCTCCGCCTCCCAAAGTACTGGGATTACAAGCGTGCGCCACCACGCCTGGCCTAATGGCTATCTTTTAAAAAAGACAATTTCTTTTTGTGTGTGTGTGTGGTACTGGGGATTGAACCCAGGGGTTTTCTACCTCTGAGCTACATCCCCAGCCCTATTTTATTTTTATCTTGAAACAGGGTCTTGCTAGATTGCAGAGTCTTGCTACTTGCTGTCCTTGAACCTGAGATCTTCATGTTTTAGTCTCCCAGGTACTGAGATTCTAGGTGTATGCCACCATGCCCTACTTAAAAAGACAATCTTTTTTTTTTTCAGTACTGGGAATTGAACCCAGGGGCATTCTACCTCTGAGTTACGGCCTCAGCCCTATTTTTTCTTCTTTATTTTGAAACAGGTCTCACTAAGTTGTGGAGGGCCTCACTAAGTAGCTGAGGCTGGCCGTGAACCCATGATCCTCCTGTCTCAGCCTCCCAAGTACTGGGATTACAAGCATGCACCACCACGTCCTGCTTAAAAAGACAATTTCTAAATATCTTTAAACATAAATTAAAAAGCTTTTGTTTGAACTTGGACCCACAGCCCATGGACCCATAGACTCACCTGGGCAGTTTGGACGGTCACAGGTCCTGGATTCCGTAGCCGTGCACGCATAGCCACAAGACCGGGTCCGTTTCTGGTTGCCATTCCCGCAGGTCACGCTGCAGACAGACCAAAGACTCCAGTCACCCTCACCGTCTGTGGAATCTGGAAGGGAGCCAGGGAGATGGTCATGAACCTTGCCCAGAGAGCTCCTAAAACTCCCGTCGGGCCACCTGCCAATTGTCCACTTCCGTTGTTCTCACTGTTGGAGGGGACCAGATGCCAGCTGGAGCTAAAAGGCTTACAGCTCCAGGGTTCATTTTTGGGCTCAGCTATATGCAGACAGGGAGGTTTGGGCACTGTGGTGATCAGTACTTGGCTGGGACGTGACCCCTGGAACGTGTACAGGAAGTGCTTACTGAGAAAGCACACCTTCTGCAGAACACGGGATCATGGGATGATATGCTAGGCGATTTCCAAAGATGACCATCATCAGTTCCCTCCTTATGGGGGGTGGAGAGAGAGAGAGAGAGAGAGAGAGAGAGGAAGGAGGAGGAGGAGGAGGAGGAGGAGGAGAAGGGGGAGGGGAAGAGAGGGAAGGGGAGGGGAGGGAAGAGAAGAGAAGAGAAGAGATATCTATTTCCTCTTCTCTAGAATTTGGACTGGCCTCGACCATATGACCTGGAAGCTTCCAATTTTTGCTCTGGGGAATCCAGCCACCATGAAAGAAGCTCAGGCTAAACCTGTGAAGTAGAAAACCACCTGGAAAGACGATCTGCATGGAGGACCACAAAGACGCCAGACATGTGAGCAAAGCTCTTTGGACTCTTCTAGAACTTCCCAGCAGTCAGCTGAATCCAGCTGATGCCATCAAGAGTAGAGGGACTGCCAGTGCCCTGCCTGAACTCCTGAGCCACTCAGTCTTGATAAACAATAAACTGCTGTTGTCTCAAGCCAGTGAGTTTGGGAGGTTCGCCATGCAGCAGTAGATAACTGATACATTAATGATAAAGCTAGAAATGTCCTTTGAGGTCATTACTAAACCTGCATCCAATATTAATTGATCCTTCATTATGTCAGGCACAATTCTAGATATGTGGGATACAACATTAAAAAAAAATTCAGCTGGGCGTGGTGGCGCACGCTTGTAATCCCAGTACTTTGGGAGGCAGAGACCGGAGGATCCGGGTTCGCGGCCAGCCTCAGCTCTCTCTCTGTCTCTCTGTCTCTCTGTCTCTCTCTCCTTAGTGAGGCCTCCCACAACTTCGTGAGACCCAGTTTCAAAATAAAGTATAAAAAATAGGGCCGGGGGCGTAGCGCGGAGGTAGAACGCCCCTGGGTTCAATCCCCGGTACCGCAAAAAAAAAAAAAAAAAAATAATAATAAAATAAAAAAAATTCAAAGATCCCTGCCCTGGTGGCACTAACGTTTTAGTAAGAAAAGTCAAAAGTCAATAAACACAAATAGATGGTATGTTAGAAGTTGATGAATGGCGTGGAAAAAGGAAAAGCAGACCAGGCCGGGGGAGGGGGGCTGGGAATGGGAGATGTGTGGGAGAAGTCTGGGCATTATCAATATTGACTTTCTCTTATCAGAAGTAAAGAAATGTCTTGGAATGGTTGGGGACTTGTCCAGGGTCATCTGGTTAACAGAAAGGAAAGCTTGGGCTCTCCAGGCCCTGTGCCCTTGCTCTCTAAAGCATGACTCTTCTTGCAGCACCGCCACTCTGTAATCATTTCTCCTGGTTTACCCACATCCTCCAATAGCCTTGGGGCATCTTTGGGTACCAAGCACAGGGCCACAAGCATGTGCCTTGCAGGGACGCTGTCTCCTCCACTCATAACAGGTCATGGTGATCGTTACGATGTGGGTCTAGCAAGCATGTGGTTCACACATGCTTCTACCTGACCCTGGGTCCCTGGCCTCCTCCCAGGGTGCTGTTTACATGGCACCCACTCTGAACACTCCTCAGGCAAACGCCGGCACTAAGCCCCTTCAGCCCCCTAAGCAGAATCAGTGTGTATGTGTGTGTGCACTTGTGTGTGCGCATGCATCTGTGTGTGTACATGCATGTGTGTGTGTGTGTGTGTGTGTGTAGGTGTTTCACAGTTGTGTCCTTTTCCATAACTGAATGGAAATTTTTCTCTTACCTCACCTGCCCCCAGAGGCCTCAGCCATTTTCCGTCCCTCCCAAAAAAGATTTTTTTTCTGGACTTTTAATTTCTTTTAAAAATGGTTTTCTTACAGCACAGCCAATGAGATGTTTGAAACTGATGCCTCCTGTTAGGGAGCTGGGCCTCATTCCCCAGAATTAGCATCCTTCATCTCCACCACCTCTTATTAGGCATCCACTTAGTACAACTGGGGAGACCAGTGGCTTCCACAGGCAGAACGCACTCACAGGGCAGTCGCTGCTCCCTCTGGGACCTTTGTAGTCTGGGATGTCTTGTTAATCCCCAAAGAACGCCAGAGATGTGCCTGGAATGATCGCTCAACTGAGTGCTTGTCAGGTGGCGCACCCAGGGGCAGCGAGCTGCAGCACAGTGTGCATGCGCCTCATGTCCTGCACACAGCAGGGAAGCGGGCTTTGCTAACAGGAACCCAAACCATGTCATAAGTAAGGCTATAATGTTATTATACTCATAAAAAGGAAGAAGTTAGGTAAGTTTAAGGAAAGCTTATTAAATCATACAGGTGGAATTCACATCACCTGTGGAGTGTGTATCAGCACAGACAAAATCCAAAGATGTCTGGGGAAGGGGAGGGAGTGTGGGGCGAGCTGGGGGGGAGCTCATCAAGTGCTGTGTGCATGTATGTCCCTATCACTCTGAACTACATTATGATGTGAAGCTACAATGTTAATAAAAGTATGTTAAAAATAAAATAAAATAAAATGAGAATAATAGTAGCTACTTAAAAAAACCCAAAGATGCCAACGGATGTCCTGCTTGGCTTCATAAAAGCAAAGTGGTCTCAACCACCCAGAAATCTCTTGTAGCCTTTCCTCTCCATTGCAGTGACATAAAGAGCTATTTTGGGGAGCTATCTCTAAATGTTGAGATGTTTAGTATTACATTTATGATGAGGCTTATGTTAGCATCTCTTAGTGAGGTTCATTTCTTGCTTTGGTTTTTTGAATCTAAATGAATAAATGCTAAAACGGTGTCATATTACATGAAAATTGACACCCACACCCATAATTCCTATTTCCATGTCCACTCCCTGGTTACTCCTCAAGCATGCTGATCCCAGGCTGGGCCATGTGACATGCTTTGGCCAATGGGATAATAGCAAATATGATGTAATTCAAAGCTTGCAAAATGCCCATGCAAAGACTTCCCATCACCATGTGAAGAGCCCAGGCTAGCCTCCTGGAGGCCAGGAGAGAGGTGGGGAGAGACCACGGCTACCTCAGTACCCCAGCTGTCTGGCTGGGGTGCCATCATTGTAAACAAGGCCACTAGAGACCGTCCAGCCTCAGCCATGCCAACCCAGCCCAGATGAACAGTGCACAGCCACAGACTCAAGAGGGAGAACTGTTTTGTTCTTTAAAGTTGCTAAATTCGGGGAGCAGTGCTGGGCATTTTGGTGCATGCCTGTAATCCCAGTACTTGGGAGGCTGAGACAGGAGGATCACAGGATCGAGGCCAGCTCAGCAATTTAGCACGAATCTCAGCAACTTATTGAGACCCTCTTTCAAAATTAAAAATAAAAGGATGGGGGTATAGCTCGGAGGTAGAATGTATCTGGGTTCGATCCCCAGTACCCCCTCCAAATTGGGGGAGTGGCTTCTTAAACAGCAAAAACTATTACAAAGACATTGCAAAATCTCCCTAAATTGTGCTCTCTAGCTAGTTTTGGACTCTGGGACCATCAAGGATTTTTTTCTCCCACTAAGTGGCTTCTCCGTGTCTTTATTTGTAGTGCCCACAAAGCTGTTTAGTGTTTAGACCTTTTTTCTTTGGAGTCCTTAAAATTACACACAGAACTTACAGCCATGTGATTAATCATTTCTACTGAGGCTAGCAGTGAATGAAACACTCTCCTAAGAAAAGCACGCCTACCAGCTCAGTACCCTGCAGCCTCCATTGCATCCTGGTCCAGACCAACAAACATCCCAGTGAAGATCTTGGGAATTTCTGTACATGTCAGGTGTCAAAGATCAGAAAGGGAATTTCTGACTGGGACCAAGCTTTGAGGGCAGCATCTGCTATAATAAAACAAACTTGTTCTTATTTGCTGACCTACTAGAGAGTATTGCTCAGCGCAGAAAATGAATGTCAGCTGCAATGATTGCAAAGATAACAGGAAAAAATCAATTCCTGGGAACATTTATATGGTATCTTCACAGCTCCTATCTGTGACATCAGAGAGCTCAAGGAGGGAAGAAAACGACCCACAGTGCAGTGGACTGAGAGCTGGGTTTCAGAGATGCCATTTGAAACCATAAAGTAGTCCTTCTCCAGGTTCAGAGCACTAGGGCTCTGTGGGCCAGCGAAGTGTCAGGGCAACTGAGTTGGCCTGGGTCTCGACTTGGCCATGGCAAGCCTGCAACAGTAATCCTAGGTGGCAGTGACTACACTTAACCCCTGCAATAACCCTGAGAGGTAGGTGGAAATATCCTCCTTTTATGGATAAGGAAGTTGATGCTCACTTGCTTAAGATCACACAGCTCAGGTTCAGCAGAGCTGGGATTAGATCTGAGTTCTGACTGCTCACAGCATATCCTGTTCTCCATCCTGGAATTCTAGCAGCCTTGATTCTGGTCCATGTTGGCCTCCCTTCTTTAAGGCACTCGTTGATGTGCCATAATTTAACATTACAAAGAATATCCCATTAAAAAAATCACTGTGAAATCTTTTTTTTTTAAGCACTGGGAATTGAACCCCAGGGCATTCTACCTCCGAGCTACACCCCCAGCCCTTTTTAAATTTATTTTTTAGTTTGAATCAGGGTCTCACTAAGTTGCAGAGGCTGGCCTTGAAACTGCCATTCTCCTGTCTCAGCCTCCTACCATACCTGGCTTGAAAGTGTCTATTAAAATAGGACATGAAAGTTACAGAATTTCAATGAACTGAGTTAGGACCCAGGTACCAATAAACAGTCCTCACCTAATTTCATTAATAACAATTTTAAGAATGGTCTCATAGCATTAGACAGAGAAGTATTTATTTAGATTCTCTTTGCCCTGGATACTTGAAGTATCTACACAGGAGGGATTTTTTTTTGCGGTACTGGGGATTGGACCTGGGGCATTCTACCTCCAAGCTACACTCCCAGCCCCCCAGCCCCATTTTTATTCTTTATTTTGAAACAGGGTCTCACTAAGTTGCTGAGGGCCTCACTAAGTAGCTGAGGCTGGACGCGAACCTGTGATCCTCCTATCTCAGCCTCCCAAGTACTGGGATTACAAGCATGCACCCTCGCCCGGCTTCACAGGAGGGATTTAAAATGCACTATCCCAAGCACATACTCTCCACAGTCGAGTGACTTACGGAATGACCACGTTATGCGTTTCCATCATACCAAGTGAGGTCTATATTCTGCTGTATATTTTATAACTCCTCCCCCATCCCATAGTTGCCATTTTGTCTCATTTATTTCACCTAGGATTTGTAAAAATACTTTCCCACAAACATTTAAACTCTTATTCACAATCCAAATTTCAAAAATCTACCTCCTCACCAGGCATGGTGGTGCATGCCTGTCATCCCAGTACTTGGGAGGCTGAGACAGGAGGATCGCAGGTTTGAGGCAGCTTCAGCAACTTAGTGAGACTGTCAGCAACCTAATGAGACCCTGTTTTCAAAACAAAAATAAAAAGGTCTGGGGGTGAAGCTCAGAGAGTAGAATGCCACTGGATTCACTTCAGTCCCTAGTAGCGCGCGCGCGCACACACACACACACACACTTCCTGTGGCATGTTAGCCTATCTCAGAGAAGACAGCAAGCCCTGAGATACAGTGGCTGCACTGCTCTGCTGCTGCACAAACCTCACCTTCCAAGGTGGTGTATTCTCTCCCTGTAACCCTGACCCCCACCCAACATAGGAATCAATACTGAGAAACTGCTCCATAGTTTCTTGTTGATTAAAATAAAAGTAGAATTCTCAGCTCGTCTGATGCTGCTGGAAAACACACATTCCTGGAACTATTCTGAGGAGAAGTAACCATTCACTAGTCCTGTCAGTGCCACAGAAAGTCTGCAATGTGCTTAGTCTTGCCACCCCAGCTGTGGTTCGAGGGCCAGTGCAGCCAGCTTCCTCAGGTTCCTGAACTTTCCCGATACCTACTGCCTTCGAAGGTGCATTTTTAAAAGACCCCAGGTTACTGGTAGGTGCACTAATGTCTGTGAAGCAGGTATGGAAAGGACAAGGTTTTCTTTATAAAGTACAATCCTGATATCTTGCCTAATGAGGGGGAGTTACTAAGAGATACTCCAAGATGGATGAAGACAGGAGCTTCCTGATGGTTCAGGGATGCTTGAGATCTTGACGGGGACCTCTGGGGCACCCCAGGTCTTTTAAGCTGGGGCGGGGATGGCTGAAGCAGCCCTAGTAACTGCCCTGGTAGAAGCAAATCCTATCTCAAGCCTGAGAGTGAAGGGATGTTCTTAATGTTCATGAATTTAGCAAGGTGGCCTCTACTGTAAAAGCTTTAGATGAGGAGGTTGTTTCTAGCAGTGATCGTTACAACTTGAGTAAGCATGAGAGTCAGCTGGTGACCTAGGAGAAAACAAAGAAAGAAGCACGGACAGATTCCAGGTCTCACTCCTAGCCATACCTTCGGGCTCAGTAGAGGGAGAGCAGTGGCCTCCAACCCACGAAGCTTTGAAAGACAGTGATGCCTGGGACCCCGCCCCAGAGATCTCAACTTAATTGGCTTGATGAGAGGTCTAGACATCAGGAGTATATAAACTTCCACAGGTGAGTATAATGAGCAGAAAGGTTGAGAACGATTGGTCTCAAACAGTGAGCGGATTCCCCTGCAGGGCTTGCTCAAATACAGATTTCTAGCCTGGTATGGTGGCACATGCCTGTAATCCCAGTACTTGGGAGGCTGAGACAGGAGGATTGCAGGTTTAAGGCCAGCCTCAGCAACTTAGTGAGATCCTCAGCAAATTAGTGAGACCCTGTTTCAAAATAAAAAATGGAAAAAGGCTTGGGGGTGTAGCTTGGAGGTGGAATGCTCCTTGGTTCAACCCCCAGTAGCAAAACAAAACAGAAACAAACCCTCCAAAAAAACCAAATATAGATTTCTGAGACTTGTCCTAGAGCATCTGATTCTGTAGGGCTGGAATGGAGCTTTAGAATTTGTATTTTTTATCACATCCCCAGGTGCTGCTGGTGCAGGTGGTTCGAGGCCACACTGGAGGACCACTGGTTTAGAGGAAGCACTGGGACCCAGAACTGACATTTTAAACATGCAATCGAGGGATTCTGATGTCAAGGGTCTGAGCTCCCTCTTAGAAACAATATTCTCTCTTGGCTCTGCAAAAGGCCAAATCCTGTGCAATTCCAGGAGGTGTCCAGAGAGTCTCTGTGTTTCTTTCATTCAATGACACAGGTCTTTCCCTCCCATCCCTACCTTCCAGTCTAAGCTTTCATATCTAGATCCACTCCACTGTCCTAAGGAATGTGCTCCCCCCCCTCAAGAGAGGTAAAAAAGTATAAATTCTGGATCCAGATTGCCTGGTTGAACCTCAGGTCTTGATCCTCCAAGTCAACTTCTCCTGGCTTTATTTTTCCCATCTGTGAAATGGAGTATCTGCCTGGGAAAGCTACTAACTGAGCTACTATGTGTAAGATGCTGTGTGGCATGTACTTATAACTGCTGGCTACTGTCCCCAGTCCTTTTTCTTAGAAATATATAAATCAGACATCCTCCAACCCAGGCAAATGTTGTGCAAGCCTGCTGGCTGGAAGGGGTATGGATTCTCTTTCTGCTCCCCTAGCATGTGATATGTATTTCCATTATGATACCATTTTGCCCTATCGGTTAATTTTCTCCCTTTGCTCATAGGTGGGTGAGAGATTCTCTTTAGGGAAGGACTGAGTCCTTCTTGTTTTTGGATTCCCAGCATCTAGCACAGTGTCAGATCCAAGACATCTCTTAATAAATGTTGGTTGAACAACCGAATGATGTGGCTGGAAGAAACACTGTCTTGCTGTTTTGGAAGTTGCCTAGAATCATCGATTAATGGACAGAAATGACTCTCCAATCTATAACTTGTTTTTCTGTGGAAAAATGAGCTAAATGGTAGAAGTCATCCTCATCATCTACTATTCACTCCTAAGTCTTGCTGCTGGTGAAGTCTCAAGAGCACTGTGGTGATGGGTGCAAGTGCAAAACATCACTAATAATTCTTCTTCCTTCTTTTCTTCTTATTCTTTTCTCCTCTTTCTTCTCCTCCTTCTCCTTCTCCTTCTCCTTCTCTCTCCTCCTTCTTCTTGTACTGGGGATTGAACCCAGGGGCATTCTACCTCCGAGCTACACCCCCAGCCCTTTTTATTTTATATTTGAAAAACAGGGTCTCGCTATGTTTCTGCGGGTCTTGCTAAGTTGCTGAGGCTGGCCGCAAACCTGTAATCCTTCTGTCTCAGCCTCCCAAATACTGGGATTACAGGTGTGTGCCACCATACCTGGAAACAATATTCTTATAACACACTGCTTGATTCTCCACCAAGACTGGCTGGATGCTTTGTAAAAACTGTTTCCTGTTTTTCTTGGACACACACAGAATACATTCCCCAACATCCTTGCATCTATGTGGGGCCATGAGGCCAGGTTTTGCCACTAGAATTTGAGTGACCTCCAGGATCGGGGGTTAAGAACGTATGTTCCCTCTTCTTCTCTGGTTACCAGCTGGTTGCAGAGCATCCAGGGAGTAACTCTCTGGAACTAGCAGTTGTGGAGCTCCAAGATGCAAGGAGGAGGCTGGATCCCTGAATGGGGCAGAGTCCCCCGCCTTGTCTACCTTGTCTCTCATCTCAACTCAAGCGAGAAATCAACCTATATTATTTTAGGTCCCTGAATTTGGAAGCTGTTTGTTACCTCAACCCTCCTGCTCTAGAAACAGGGGAAACTAGAAGTCTCAATTTAGGGTCTTAAATCTATTGGGAGGGCAGCCTTACTCTGACAACCCATGACATGTGTTCATGTGGACTCCCAAGGCCCACTCTACTGCGAATATCAAAAATAGCACAGATGCCTCATCAAAGGAAGCAGCCATAAGCATCTCTTTCATTAAATTTATTTCGATAACATTTATAGTAAACAATACAAGGAAGTTAATTTGATGATTTATTTCTTTTTTTTTTTTTTCCTGGGGATTGAATCCTAGGGCATTCTACTTCTGAGTTCACACCCAGACCTTTTATTTCTATTTTGAAACAGGGTCTCACTAAGTTGCTGAGGCTGGCCTGGAACCTGCAATGCTCCTGTCTCAGCCTCCCAAGTACCAGGATTACAGGTGTGTACCACCACGCCTGTCTTGATTTCTTCAGTTTTAGAAATAAAACTAAAATTTGGGGGGAAGAACAGACAGAAAGAACCCCAAAGACCCTAAAAATCCTCTCCTACGATAATTGGTATGATTTTAAAATTATAGTCTTTCCAGAAAAATGTGGCTGCTGGGGCCTCCTTGGGGCTTCTGCGGACCAGGGCCTTAATGAGGTATGTGTCATAGAACACCAAAGCCGCACACTGTGAACGGGGTTTTGCTTGGCTCCGCGTCCTTGCGGCCTCATCATCCTCATTTATTCTCCCCTCAAACTGTATATTACTGGGCGGTAAACTCACCATATTCTGGCTGCTCTTTGGTTTCAAGGGTCCGGTGGCCTGGAGCTGGACGGTCCCACCCCCTGGGGGCATTGAGGAAGTTGCTGTCATCCGAGGTACTGTCGTACTTGTAGTCCTGGTCCCCGCTGTTTGCCCTCGCCAAAGACAATGACCTCTGCCACCAGGCTCGCCAGTCGGGGGATGGGACTGACCAGCTGGGCTTATTCTCCGGATGCTGGTCTTTATCTGCTTCAGAGTCAGGACCATCCACTACCTCTATGGTGACCTGAAGAATTCAGAACAGGCCAGGGTCAGTGTGGAGTCAGCAGCCTCCAAGCTATGTAACCCTTGGAAGAAAGTCCTAGAGAGCCAAGGGAAATGGTGGCTGGATCCCTCGTGAGAGAAAGCCGAGATTGCATGGTGATAGAGACTGGCAGATGTCCAAGAGGGCCCACGTGAATTCCATGACTAGATGGAACATGGCCTCAGGCTGGGAGGAAACAAGGCATTACTGGGGTTCCTGATTTACTGATGACTCAGTTGTTGAGAAGCCTTTAATTCAAGGGGTAAACATGTACTTTGTGTGTTCTTGAAGTGACGCAAGAATAATTGTAATAAAACATGACACTTACTGGGCATAACTAACAGGCGCTATTTCAACTCTCTGCCTAATGAGTTTATTTAATCCTCATAGCAACCTCCTATCCCTGTATGTTTGCCACCCCCCCCCATCAACTGGTGGAATCTATTTTTCCTCCTTTTCCACCTACGCTGGCCTGGTGAGTTACTTTGTTCAGTCAAATGGGTAGGAGTGACACTGTGACAGGTCTAAAGGGGTCTTTCAGCTTCCATTTTCTTTTTCTTTTCTTTTCTTCTTTTGTTTTGTTTTTGTTTTTTTGGTACTAGGGGTTGAACCCAGGGGCTTCTACCTCCAAGCTATACCCCTAGACCTATTTTACACTTGTAATCCCAGTACTTGGGAGGCGGAAACCAGAGGATCTGGGTTCGCGGCCAGCCTCAGCTACTCAGTGAGGCCCTCCGCAACTTCGTGAGACCCGGTTTCAAAATAAAGTACAAAAAATAGGGCTGGGGGTGTAGCTCGAAGGTGGAATGCCCCTGGGTTCAATCCCCGGTACCGCAAAAAAAAAAAAAAAGTACAGCCCCCTTGTGAGACCGAGGGAGCCGAGAGGCCGTAGGAGCTGGTGGTGGGCTAAATGTCACAGGGTGTGCAGAGATAAGAGCATGAGGTCCGCAAGGCCAGGCTTCCCCAACTATGATTTTTCACTCCTCCTGTAGTCCAGCCCCAGCACCAGGGTCAGAGCAGGTAGTCCCAGGGCTATGGTTAGAACTTGTTCTTTGGATCGACGAAGTCTACTTTTGAGGCCAATCACGGGTTTAGAAGAATGCAGCTTCTTGGCTCTGAGAGACAATCAACGTAGAGAAACTTGTTTTAAAAATACAATAAAAGACTCACTGAGTTCCTTTGGCCATCACATAGCTCTTGCAACACCCTCTAGATGAGTTATGTGCAAATGAATCAGAAACATGCGCTCCAAGTAATCAACGCACGATGTCCTGGGCAGATGCATTCCCAGTTTTGCCCTGACCCGACATCTGAAGAGTTTCTGAGATCTCTGCCAAGTTGCATGGGGGTGTGCCATCCCTGAGACAAAGGGCTCCTTCCTTTTGTGGAGTAGGGGATTTGAATCCTGCTCATTTCGACATTCAAAGGAAGTTACCCAGTCAGTGGTGGTCCTGGGCTGTGATTTTTTTGGGGGGGTACTGGGGATTGAACTCAGGGGCATTCTACCTCTGAGCTGTACCCCAACCCTATTTTATTTCTTATTTTGAAACAGGGCCTCACTAAGTTGCTGAGGCTGGCCTCAAACTTGCAATCCTCCTGTCTCAGTCTCCCAAGTATTGGGATTACAGGTGTGCACCACTATGCCTGGCTCCAGGCTATGATTTTTAAAGGTCCAGGCACATGGTCAAGAGGGTGACCTGTCAGGAGAGTATTAGTTAAGACTGCCGAAGGCCAAATGCAACTTTCTCCTCTGTTGTGCAGAAGAACACATCCCACAAAATCACCATTTATCCTGGGCCACCACCATTACCACCACCGCCATTTAGTCTTGTAGGTATTCCTTGCTTATTTATAAATAGAGGTCTTTTAAAGTAATTGCCCAAAAAAGAGAAGGGAAGAAAAGGGACACATCACATATCTGTCACTGCTGTTTGCTTGAATGGATGGTCACTGGAGAGTGATGGTGACTGGGACCCACATGGAACCCTGGAGGGGCAAGTGGTTCTGGAAGGAAAGCATGGCTGGGTGGTGCAGAACCAGCCAGGGCAGGGACAGGCAGAGCTCAGCCTTGGGAGACATAACTTTTCTCCTTAGTAGCGGCAACCCCGACTGCCTGCAGACAGAATGACTGAGCAGCAACAATCCTTTGCAAGGCTATTAAGGGTCTTGGGGGGGAGAGGTTGCCAAGAGCCAGCAAACCTGCAATTATGGTAATAAAATCATTCTCTGGGTAGGAGATAAGGGGGGATGTGTCCAATGGTTTTGGTATTCCACTTGTATTCAGACTGGAGTCAAAAGGATTGCTTAAACAAAACGTGCTCTGCAATTTCTCCAAGCTGGGAATAAAAACAATTTCATGTTTCAAGCTATTACCGTCAATACGATTTTCCCCCAAAATTGCTGCTCAGATCCAAACAAAATAGATTTCTTGCCTGGCCAGGCAATGAGTAGCAAAATAGGAATTTACTCCAAAGGCTATATCAATGACTAAATCTCAACAGCTTAAAGGTTTCTTTTTTTCCCCTTTAATTTCTTGCCACTTCCCAAAATGAATTACAAAACAAAACAAAAAACAAATCTTAGGACCCGCCCTTCCCTACAGTTAACAATGTGGCAACCTCATACTGCTATCAAAAGAAGAAATCTAATCTTGAACCTGAAATTTCATAGGCATCCAATTAAAAAGACAATGAGCATGATAAATGGTTTCTTGGATGGTAGGGGCCAGTTTTATATTTTCTGTTGCTCTCATTCTTTTTGCATGCTTTTTTAGTATGGGGAATCCTTTTCTACAATTGTCTTTGACAGTGATCAGTATGAAATCGCTGGTGGTGTAGAATGAGCGCAGATTTCCAAGCCGATAAAGACTCTAGATCCCCCCATCCTTTCCCATCCTTAATACGCATAATTGAAGTATCTTGTATATTTGTTTCTTCTGGACTTGTCTATACCACCAATCAATATGGTAAAAGAAAGGGAACTCTTTCAAAAGCTCCATATCCAACTTTTGGTAGAACCTTCCCAGCTCCAAAAGAGAATCCAAAAATAGGTGCCACTTTGGAGAATTCTATCCAAAGTCAGAAAATGAGGAGAAAATCCTATGTACCTTGATCAGCTTTCCTCCTTTTAATATTTAAAACTTAGAAGCAAGCTTTTTACTCTTGCTCTGAAAAACTCTTTCAATAGAGAAAATAAAATGGTTCTCAGACTAATTAATGCCACCGAGATTGTGAAAGCTACGAGAACCATCCAGAAACTAGAAGAGTCTTCTTGCTCATTGGTCTCCGTAGCCTTGTGAGCTGAGGGGACCAGGTGGGTGTGGGTCAGTGTTTCCCAGAGAGGAAAATGATTTCCTCAGGGGCACAGAGCATCCAGGGGTATATCTTCAGCAAAGATTTATGCTACCCATCCTTTCTTGAACACAAAATGGTCTAGGAAGATATTTAATCCCCTTGTCTCAGACCCACTGATGCTCTAAAAACAACTGTGACATCCCCAGATAATTGAGGTAAATTCTTTGAGATTTGCAACAGTATGCTTGCCTTCTACACAATTTAGATCTGATTTTCAGGCACAGAAACTGGCTCAGAAAATTCAAATTCCCAAGGTATAGAGCTGGT
>PVJS01010115.1:24045-48868 GCA_004027185.1 Glis glis | reverse complement strand
TCCCCGGTACCGCAAAAAAAAAAAAAAGAATTACAGAATTCAAATGCCAGGCATGGTGGCACACGCTTGTAATCCCAGTACTTGTGAGGCTGAGACCAGAGAATCCGGGTTTGTGGCCAGCCTCAGCTACTTAGTGAGGCCCTCTGCAACGTAGTGAGACCCTGTTTCAAAATATAGGGCGTGGGTGTACCTCGGAGGTAGAATGCCCCTGAGTTCAATCCCCAGTACTGAAAAAAAAAAAGAATTACAGAGTTCAGTATGAAGATTTTCACCAAATACCATGTTTTCAGCCTCACATCTTACCCCTGTATATTATTTATTTTTTAATATAGCTTTATTGGTGCATTGTAGTCTCACATTATAATGAAGTTCAGAGTGATAGGGACATATGTGCACACAGTACTTGGTGAAAGCCTGAGTTGCCCTCAGCCAGAATAAAACTCTAGCCCCCCCAACAGTTGAGGAAGGGTCCATAGTTACTCTGCACTATAGCTTGTATGGGCCTAAATTCATATGTTGGAATCCTAACCCCCAACGTGATGGAAATAGGAGGTGGGCCCTTGACGTGTGATTGGATCATGAGAACAAATTAATCAAGAATAAGACTAGCATCCTTATAAAACAGAACCAGGAGAGCTCCCTCACCCCTTCCCCTGGGCAAGAACACAGCTAGATAACCCAGGAAGAGAGGCCTTACTAGACACCGAATCTGCCTGCACTTTGATCTTGGACCCCTCAGCATCCAAAACTGAGAAACAACTTTCAGTAGTCTGCAAGCCACCCAGTCTATAATCTAAGAGCCTGAATGGACTAAGACACTCCACGATACTTGAGGCCTCTAATTGGTAAGTTACATATAGCTTCTACTTGGTGAATGGTTTACATCAGTGGGTCCCCAACAATAAGAACTTAGATGGTAACTCAACTAACCCAATGGCCATCCTTTCATCTAGTTTCCAGCCTCCAGAAATGTGTTGTGATCTTCTTTATCTTCTAGTCCCTTGTCTAATTCTTTTGTCATTGGTTTTAGTATTTTTTTCAGACCTTTGATCCTATTTGAGAGTTTTGGAGAAAAGAGGTGGTTAGTTTCTCAAAAAAGACAACAAAAATATAAAAATGGCAAAAATAGCTAGATACTCTATAATACAGATTTCTTCTTGTAGTTTAAAAATGTAGCTCTTAGGCCGGGCATGGTGGTGCACGCTTGTAATCCCAGTACTTTGGGAGGCGGAGACCGGAGGACCCGGGTTGGCAGCCAGCCTCAGCTCGCTCTCTCTCTCTCTCTCTCTCTCTCCCTGTCTCTCCCGGTCTCTCTCTCTCTCTCTCCCTCTACTTAGTGAGGCCCTCCACAACTTCGTGAGACCCGGTCTCAAAATCAAGTATAAAAAATAGGGCCGGGGGCATAGCGCGGAGGTAGAACGCCCCTGGGTTCAATCCCCGGTACCGCAAAAAAAAATGTAGCTCTTAGATATTTGGGTCATACTTTTTCAGGGATGAGACTATCTTGAATCACAGAACTATAGGATTAGAAGAGGAACTATAGGATTATAATGCCTATGACATTAAATACTATTTCCATGATTCAAATAAAGAAATATCCCAAAATGATGGTATTCAATACTAGCAAACATGAGCTGAAATGAGCACATCAATACATTCATGGGAGAATATTTCTAAAAAACAACATGGTACTACTCATTGAAAGCCTTAGATATTATCATATTTACTTGAGCCAGTAATGTCAATCCTAGGAGTTTATACCAATGGAAAAAAATCACAAAAGACCTCAAAGGATATTTATTTAAGAATCATTTATAATAGTGAAAATATAAAAAGGTGTAAAGCATTGTGAAAATATATCCAAAAATGTTAACAATTATCTCTCGGTAGTAGGATTATTAATGATTTTAATTTTTCTTCTGTATGTGTTATCAAATTTTCTACTAATGTTTAAGCAATCCATCTTTTTAAATAAGCGAGATCATACAATAATGTTATATTTTAATTTTATATTAATATCTGTAGTCCTGTTTATTAGAGGCCTTGATGATTGCTCTCCAGAATTTTATTCCTATGACTTAAGATTTTCACCCCTAGGAAATGTTCTTTGTCACATGTATTTCAAGAATAATATCCCTAGGAAGTGAGCAGTAACATCATTTGATTGCAACCAATTTAATTTTATGAATAAGTTGTTTCTATGAATAGTAATCGAAGTATGCAATTCAAAACGAGAAGGAGGAGGACAGGAAGAGGGTACTGTATCTACTGATTGAAAAGGCACATCATATCCCAGGGGGAAAACTTACACAAAATAATCAAATTGGGTAATATTCTACTAAAATTACTGGACTTGAATCATAAAGATTTATTTTGACAGCTAAGCAATAACATCAAATTACTCATAAATACAGTGACCATGTATATAATGTAACTTCCAACCTTTAGAGAATAAGATAATGTTATTGAAAATTATGCTTAAACAACAGGAATAAATTGGGACTATCCCACAAATGCCTGTGAAGGAGAAAATCAAAATTAGATTGGACTTCAACCTTCCAAGTGAACATTGAATACAAGAAAGTAATTGAGCATTGCCTACAAATTACTGAAGAAAGTCACACTCAAGAAAACACTTGTGCCTGCCTATTCTGTCATCCAAGAAAAAAGGAACATACATTTTAAAAATAAAAGTATTGTTCTTATAACTATTTTATTTTATTTTAGATTTTTGTTTTTGTGGTACTGGGGATTGAACCCAGGGGCATTCTGCCTCCCAGCTACACCCCCAGTCCTAAGCTACTTAGTGAGGCCCTCCGCAACAGTGAGACCCTGTTTCAAAATAAAGAATAAAAAAATAGGGCTGGGGGTGTAGCTCGGAGGTAGAATGCCCCTGGGTTCAATCCGCAGTACCGCAAAAAAAAGGAAAGAAAGAGAGAGAGAGAGAGAGAGAGAGAGAAAAGAAAAGAAAAGAAAAGAAAAGAAAAGAAAAGAAAAGAAAAGAAAAGAAAAGAAAGAAAAAATGTATTTTACTCCTGAAAAACGTTTTTAATGAAAGGCCTATAAACACTATCTATAAAGTAGTTAGCACATCATATTTGAAATCCTTTCATATGTAGAAGCACTTCATACTAGGTCATGATTGATCTGCAGATTTGAGTAGAATAATTTCATGTTTCTTTTTCATTTATTTTTTGAATTAATTGTATTAGTACCCACCTACCTATTGTCAGGTGGTCTATGTTCCCTTGCAACTCCCACGATTTTTGAATTGTTAAGGAATTCCAAGGCCTTTTTCAATCAGTCAATCAGGGGCCAGTTGCTTTCCAAGACTAGGGAGAGAAAACAAAACCAAAAACCCGAGGCCGCTCCAGTCTCGTTTTGCTTTGCTTCTTGCTGTGGAGCGGTCGCTGCTGAGATGGGTCGGGACAGGTGCGGGTCGACTGCTGGCGGTGGTCCTTGCGGGTCCAGGTCGTCCTCAGCTGCTGCTGTGTGATGGAGCGACGAGGTCTCAGCCCTCCCCTGGACGGTCCCACTCTCCGCCATTGCTCTCTGGGGCCAGCCTGGTCTGACAGGATGTCCGCTAGAGCTCCCAGTATCATCCCGAAGCTGTTCCTGCCACAGCCTTCCTTGACAAAATCTTTTTTTTTTTTTTTTTTTTTTTTGCGGTACCGGGGATTGAACCCAGGGGCGTTCTACCTCCGAGCTATACCCCCGGCCCTATTTTTTGTACTTTATTTTGAAAACTGGGTCTCACGAAGTTGTGGAGGGCCTCACTAAGTAGCTGAGGCCGGCTGCGAACCCGGATCCTCCGGTCTCAGCCTCCCAAGTACTGGGATTGCAAGGGTGCGCCACCACTCCCGGCTTGACAAAATCTTTGACCCTTTTGCCAAATGCCAGTGTTTCGTCCAGAATTCTGGGGAAAAAAAGCATTCTGTCCTACACCTGGGCCTTAATCCATCAATGTGGTCTACTCTATAGCAACAGGATTTCTCAATTCTGAATTTTTTTTCTTTTGCAGTACCAGGGATTGAACCCAGGTACGTTCTACCTCTGAGCTACACCCCCGGCCCTATTTTTTATCCTTTATTTTGAAACAGGGTCTCACAAAGTTTCAGAGGACCTCACTAAGTAGCTGAGTGGCCGCAAACCCGGATCCTCCAGTCTCAGCCTCCCAAGTACTGGGATTACAAGCATGCGCCACCACTCCCAGCTCAATTCTGAATTTTGAAAACTAGGGACCGTAGGGGAGGGAACTTTCATGTCTTTTTTTTTCTCCCAGAAAGCAGACGCCTCTTCGTGCCAAGTCCTCTCCCTCTCTCCAGTAGCCAGTTTGCTGGCTTCAGCTAAAACACTAAGTAAACAAACAAATAAATAAATAGTCTGGTTACAGCTCCCTTGAGGACAAAGGGTAAGGCTCACATTGCTTTTGCATAACTCAGTAGGACCATTCAAGTGACTCAGCCCAGAACAAAGACAGCCCATCAGATGTGACCTGCAGTTCTCATTCTTAGACATGGGAGAGGATGTGTAAAATTTTTTAAAATTTCTCTCAACTGGCACTTGATATAATCTTCGTGTGTGTGTGTGTGTGTGTGTGCGTGTGTGTGTGTGTGTGTGTGTGTGTGTGCATTCTATCACTGAGTTATACCCCCAGACCTTTTTTTTTTTTTTTGCGGTACTGGGGATTGAACCCAGGGGCATTCTACCTCCGAGCTACACCCCCCCCCCCATTTTTTCTTCTTTATTTTGAAACAAGGTCTCACTAAGTAGCTGAGGCTGGGGGCCAACCTGCTATCCTCCAGTCTCAGCCTCCCAAGTACTGGAATTACAAGTGTGTGCCACCATACCTGCCCCCCCACACCTTTTTATCTTTTTAACTTTGAAAACAAGGTCTTGTTACCTTGCTCTGGCCTCAAACCTGTGATTCTCCTGTCTCAGACTCCCAGGTTCTGGGATTACAGGCATATGCCACCATAGCTGGTTTAGTCTTTATCTTAATAGGTACTCTGTTAACCAGATTTAAACAGTATTATAAACTTGAAGCAATTTCTGTTAGGCAGTCAATACGGAAAGTAAAACAAAGAAATATAGAAATATTAAATATAATGGATTGATATAAAAATCTTACTTCCCTACTTTACAATTGAAATTGGAATTAAACTTGAAAATAAGCAAATTTATAACCAATCTTTGGTAGAAAGTACAATTAATATAGCTAGTTCTATCTATCTATTCAACTATTTGCAAAAAAAAAAAACTCCAGCAAGCATGCATAGTCTGTGTTTAAATATAGCTCTGTTTCTGGTGAGATTATTCTTTCAACTTCCTGCACTGAGTGAACAAGGAAATGCTTCATCCCCAGTGAATCTGTAACACTTTGCCCTCTTAGGTAGATTTTAGCAGAAATTAGACTGGGTCTCATTTATAAATGGTTCTGTTTGTGGAAGTCTGTGTTTTCAAAGACTCTTCAGTACTGAATTTCCTCCTGGACCAGGAACAAGACTTTATTTTGCTTTTCTTCTCGTCTACTTTTTCTCAAGGGACTTGAGAATTGTTTCAAGCTTGTACTGTGCATGAACTTTCTGGATAGATGGTAGCAGGTTTGTAAGCTTTAAGAAAGACAGCTCTTGGTAGAGAAAAGCTCCCACACTGGCAGAACTCAGGGAGCTAGATTTTATCCTCTAAGTACCAAACACTGCTTCCTCACTGGTAAGATGGAGAAAATAATATTGGCTTTGTCTACCTTATAGGCTGTGTGCGAAATAAGTGAGATAAAAGACAGCAATTACTTAAAAATTCTAAAAGCACAAACATAAATATTACTCCAAGGTAGAAAAGTTTCAAGGTTAAAAACTAATGCCAATTTAATGAAAAAGTCAACGTGCATTTTTATTAGTGTATATATAATTTTATCAATGATAGGAAAATAATCACATATGATATGGTTAAATTAATCATACCGATGTCCTAGCGGTCTTATGCATACTATAAACATACTCTAACACATTACTATTTCACATGGCAAACATGAATCAAAATGTTAATACTAGGCAACTTTATTACTTTTTTTCTCAGTTAATAAGAACTCTTAGAAAAATACTTGCAACTTCAAATTCATACCTTGCAAATAATGCTCTGGATGAAATAGGTCCGGGACACAAATTCCAATTTGCAGCCTGCATCCCCTAAGTTCTTTGCCTCATTTTGGGCATGAAATTCTGTACTTGTCTTTTTGCCTCTGAAGCTCCTCATTTGCATGTGTATGCAGATGTTTTGAGGACCTGTTTTTGAAAAGTTGACATGTGGAGTGGATTTAAGAAGACCATGAAGGATCAGTGATCCATTAAGTAAAAAACAAATTTTGCCACCCACATACTGTTATCCCAACCTTGTTGATGGGAAAGAAATACATCTTCTGAGCAAATTAACTCAGAGCCTTTCCAAGATTTCTTCATGTAGCAAACGCCTTTAAGATATGCTTGGAACTTGTGTTTTGATTGATATTTCATATTAACAAGCTGGCATCTCTTAAAGGCTTGAAGTCAGAGCCACTTGGCTGAGCTCAGTCATCCGTGAGAACTAATCTTAAAGATTTAATATGGGGCGCTAGGAAGGATGGGCCATCGGGATTCTCATGACAAAATCACTGTAATGACCTTAGGACAAACCATATAAGCCAAACATGGATTCAGTCACCTCTGGACTTCCAGATCAATGTTACCAAGTGTGTGTGTGTGTGTGTGTGTGTGTGTGTGTGTGTGAGCATGCGCGCCTGTGTGTAAGGGCGTTTTACCTCTGAGCTACACCCCCAGCTCTATTTTTTTGAAACAGGGTCTCACTAAGTTGCTGAGGATCTTGCCAAGTTGCTGAGGCTGGCTGGGAACCTGTGATCCTCCTGTCCTAGCCTCCTAAATACTGGGATTACAGGCATGCACTACCACACCTGGCACCAAATCCTAAAAGAGTTTATTGCTGAAGTTTTACTGACTCATAATTAATACTATCATCTTTCAGAATATGTAATTCATTGATTGAAATACTTGGATAAAATGTGGAGTATACAAAATGACCCAAAATAAATTTAGACACAGCAAGGACTTACTTCAGAAAGACACACAAACATGTACACATACTTTTCATTTGGCATGTAAAACTTAAAAAAGACATGTATTTGAGGAATAGCTCAAAGTAAAAAGTACAAATCAGTAGGCAAATAAACCCAAAAGCATTTTATTTCTCTTAAGAGGTTAGTTTAGATTTCTGCTGACATGGCAAGTATTTGGGGGTCAGAGTTTTATAATATTACATAGTGCTTTAAAACCTTTTTGTGACTTTAAAATTTTTTGGTGTGTTTTCATTATTTTTATTGATTGTATGTGTTATGAATGTTTGTATTTATGTTCTATTTGTGACTTTAAAAATATAACTTTAATAGCCAGGCGTAATCCCAGTAATCCCAGTACTTGGGAGGCTGAGACAGGAGGATTGCAGGTTTGAAGATCGCAGTCCCAGCAAGTAGTGAGACTCTCATCAACCTAGCGAGACCCTGTTTCAAAATAAAAAAATAAAATAGGGCTGGAGGTGTAGCTCAGAGGTAGAATGCCCCCACGTTCAATCCCCAGTACCACACACACAAAAAAAAATATATAACTTTAATAATATTATCTCCCTCCTACTTTAGAGATTATTTAATGAGTAATCAGTAAAATTAAATATTTCTTCTTCCTTTTCTTACTCATTTTCTTTTCCAATTCAATTTTGATTGGCTATTTCTTTCTTGGTGTTTACCTACTATTGTTTCATGTTCTTATGACTCTATTATATTATTCATGAGCTTAAGTGATATATCTTAATTTCCAGCTACACTAGATGAGTATATTAGTATGTGTTATGGCTTGGGGTATGGAATGTTCCCCAGAAAAGTTCATGTTTTGATGATTCAGAAATGTGTACAAGGTGAAGTACTTGAATTGGGGGTCTAACTTCATCAGTACATAAATTCATTGATGGATTAATAATTGGGATAGATTTCTGAGTGGTAACTGTAGGCAGGTAGTGTGTAGCTAGAGGAAGTGAGTCACTGGGGCATGGCCTTGAGGTCTAGCTCTGTCTCTAGCTGATTCCTTACTCTCTGCTTCTGGCTGCCCTGAGCAGCTTCCCTCCTTCATGCCCTGCCATCATGATGTTTCTTCCTTGGAGTGGACCAGCTATGGACTGAACCTCTGAAACCATGAGCCAAATAAACTTTTCCTCTTCTAAGTTGTTCTTGTCAGGTATTTTGGCCACAACAACAAAAAAGCTAAGTAATACAGTATGCTTCATTTTTTCTCCCAAATTCTCATCTATTTCACTTTGCAATTTTTGTGAGATCTCCTTTCAACATCCTCCTTGGATTCTATACACCATTCGTGGTCAGATCTCTTTGATATCAACATTGGTACTTGCCACACTAATGTCTTCATTCATTCAACAAATATTAATTGAGTACTTATTACATGTCATTCACTGGGGTAACCAACAAGAATACAGAAATTAAATATGGCAGGCATGGATCTTAAAGTGCTTGGTGAATAAATAGTTGGTTCTGTTTTCTTCTTTCTTCTTTCCTTCCTCCCCCCCCTTCATTTCAGATTTTGAGTAATAGTGCCTCTCTGGTTCCTGAAAAAGATTTTTAAAATTCTTATTTCAAATCACCAGTTATTGTGTAAAAGAATCCTGGTCGTATGTGATTGTTTCAACTCTGCTATAATGGAATGTACAACTTTGGTTTTTGAAAAAGACTACATGATCGGCAAATGTCACTGTACACATTTTCCCATCTGAAACCAAGGTGTGGGTATTTGTGAACATGGATGTAAATACTCAAAGACTTGGAGGCTTTACATATTGCTTTTTCAACAGCCAGCTTCCATGGCAACAGTACCTATTAAGAGAGAAGCAACCTTGTCACCACAAATTTAGGTCCAAATAACTTCACAGAAAAGATAAAAAGGTATGTGGCAATTCTATCTCGCTCCATCTTTTACATAAAATAAATTCTCAGAAATATGATCAGCATTTGAGACAAGTGATTAAAAATTAAAAGGCCCCAAAAAAGAGAAAAAAGTCTATTCACATCAAGGAGTTTGAAAGCTTAATGAAAGGTGAAAGAAAACATGATAGGACTGCAATCCTTAACATTTTTTTTTTTTTTTGCACAGGGAACAATTGATCCAAAGAATCAATTGAAGATTTAGATCATTAGGAGATTAAAAGGTTCATCTTTAAGAGTTTATACTTTGAGGCCCATGAAGAGCAAAAATGTTCATTCATTAGAATTGTAGAAATCCTTTGTTTATAGGGTAGTTTGTCACCTGAGCAAGAAAATCAAATATGAGTATAGGTACTTCATTAAGTTCTTTGAACTTAGAATGTCAGAGCACTTTCTCCAAAACCATTCTATTAACTTACTGATGGGCAAACAAAGGCAGAGAGTCGCTAGGAGGACACAGAGGTCGTGCAGAATAGTCAACCCAACATTTTTGCTATTTTCCACTTGCTTCCTACATTTCTGCACTATATAACAACTTATATTAATTGTTTTGAACTCGGGAGATCAGAGAATGTTCTAATATGGCTAAGGCTATAAAACGAACTCCTCTCTCTATATTAAGTTTCATGGCCCCAAGCAGCAACAAAAGTACTCTAGGGATCACAAGAAACAGCAGATCAGGTGACAAAACTCAAAAATGGCAACTTTATAACTAGTTACTGAAGCTATCATTATAATATAATATAATCAATATAATAAATGCAATCAAGTATAAACTTAGATTTGGCTCAGGTTTTGTAATTATTTCTTTTGCCAATGTATCCCCTTTGGAGATTAGAATAATTTTCTCTAAAGAAAATGCACATGGACTAGTCACTATATGTTCAATTTGTTTTACTTATAATTTAAATACATGTGAATCAACATCTAATCTTATCTGATGTCCACAGCAATATACATGTGCAAATTTGAAATTGTCTTTTGTTTTGAAAGATTTGTATTCATTTTAGAGAGAATTTAAGACTCTGTATTACTATTTTGTGAATTTCAAAATGCATGTACAAATTTTAAACATGCTTAAATGAAACTTCAAGAAACAAATATTTATGTAACATTTATTGTATCGTAGGCACAAAGGCCAAGGGAAGATGCAAAGACAAGAGAGCTAATCTTATCTCTCACTACCTAAAAAAAATAAGGAGGTGAACAGAGAAGTGCTGAGTATATACCTAATATGGTAGGAAGATTTAGGACTTAAATTTAGGGCATTAAACCAATGTTATGATACTTTTAAGTTCTGTTCCCAGCAGTGTGGTCTATGGTAAAGAACCCTAATGGAAAAAAAAGCAATTTGCACCCTTGTAATTTTATTTAATGGATTTCCTGACCCAACTGAATAAAACCTCTAGAAGCACAGAGGCTCTGTCTACATCCAACTTAGTATAATAACTGAAAGACATAGACGGTACTGTAATAACTGTAGACTGGCCGAAGAGAGTAAACCATATGCAAGTGCTACTGGCTTAAATTTTTAAAAATTTTAACCTTTCATTTTGAAATATTAGATTCACAAAAGGTTGCAAAAACAGTTCAAAGAATTACCAAATACCCTTCACCTTTCACAAATGTTATCTTACATAATCACAGCACTCTCACTAAAATAAATTAATACGGTACTTTCCCCCTTTTCACAGTTTTCATTTATCATGGTCTAAAAATATTAGATGGAAAATTTCAGAAATAAACAATTAATAACTTTTAAATTGTGCACTATTCTGAGTAGCCTGATGAAATCTTGTGCTGCCTGCTCCATCCTGCCCAGGCTGTGAGTCGTCCTGTTGCCCAGCGTATCTGTGCTGTTAGAGCTACTTTCCCATTAGTCACTTGGCAGCCATCTTGGTTTTCAGATTGACCGAGACAGTGTCACAGTGTTTGTGTTCAAGTAACCCTCTCTTATTTAATAATGGCCCCAAGTGCAGGAGTAGTATTGGTGCTGGCAATTCAGATATGCAAAAGAAGCCATAAATGCTCCTTTAGATGAAAAGAAGAAAGTTTAGTATAGGCATGTATGTATATATCTATAGAAAAAAAATCCAGAATGAATTACAAAATTATGGGAAATACACACAATGGAATTCTACTCAGCAATAAAGAAGAACAAAATAACAGCATTCACAAGAAAATGGAAAGATCTGGAGAAGATTATGTTAAGTGAGATTAGCCAATCACAAAAAAAGAAGGGACATATGTTTTCATTAATATGCGCAACTTAGGGAGTAGTGGGGACACAAAAGGGACTCCAATGACAACGGAGGACCCCCAGTGGTGCAAGGGAAGGGGTACAAGGGAAGGGGAAGGGTAAGAAAGAAGTGAATCTATGGAATTACTGTCATAAAAAACATGTATATATGAGATTACACCAACATCATTCTCAGATATAATGAGCTGTTCAATGTAACAAGTGTGTATGAGAGGGTGTATTGGACAGGGCTCACTAGATTAACAGAATTCACAGAATGAGTATATTTTAAAAAGGGATTTATCAGATGGGCTTACAGTTTGAAGCAATGTAGTCCCAGGTTCTGACTGCACGTGGAGAGTCAGAGGAACCAGTAGCTGGTCGAGCGGTCTAAGAGCTGGAGTCTTAGGATTGGAGCAACCACTAATTCAGTCCCAGTCCAAGACGTGAAGATCAGGAAGCTCTTTGGAGAAACGATGGTGAAGTTTCAGTTCGAAGGGCTGGAGGCCGAGAAGATCAAAAAGCTCTTCAGAGAAACGGCGAAGCCGGCGGCTGAGGATCTCAGGCGAGAGCAGATGCGTTTTCCTCTGAAAGAGTCGCACACACTCTACGCGGCTTCTCCCTCTTTTATCTAAGTCCGCACCTATCAGAATCCTGCTGCCTACATTCAGGGCAGGCTTTCTGTTTAATCTGCTGTTACACACCCAAAGTCACATGATGTTGGGTGTGTCATGATCAGGTCAAGTTGACAACCTAGATTGACTATCACAGAGGGTGACTAAAAACAAGATAGAGTGAAGCCAAGATGTAGAGTGCTTTCTGTCATTTGGAGTTTGCCACATGGATGGTAGATGGACCCATGGAGGAGTTTTCATAGCAGAGAATAAAATGTTCTATCTCATTTAAAAATAACTTTTTTAAACAAAGACAATCATGACGGCAATGGATAAAATCTGTCACAATGGAGACAAATAAGTTTTTGAGAAGTTTTGATATTACCAATTTCAGTAGTACAGATAAATGATGACGAGGTTCTGACCTGAAAAAGAGCCACCCTAGAATGAAAGGCAAACCATAAATACATTGATTTTCAAGAAAGATTGCTGCTCAATTTAGAATAATCTCAGCTCCTTAAACTGGATTAATTGGATAAAATTCAGAAAGGAATCAAAAGCAACAAAAAAGTACTTGAGTTTCCCCATCCATGAAGACTATTCAAAGATACACCTTTTATAAACAGAGCTCATTTGTCATGACCAACATAGTGATAATAATTGACTCGGTACATCAACTATATTTTGCTTACAGTTGATCAAATGTAGTCCTTCATTGTAACTACAGTTATATGCTTAGGAGAAGTTATATAATTGACCAGAATATCCGAAAACCCCTCTCAATTTCTAACAAATTATTTCTACTGAATAAGGTATTATCAACTAAAATAATTCACTGAGTTTAAGTTATTGTTGCCATTATTTGTCAATAAATAGAGAAACTCTGTGCTTAAGTTACATAGTCATTTTCTGATTGTTGATGGTGCATATTCATTTTGTTTTTTCAAAATATAAATTAGTGTCAGGCATGGTGGTGCATGGTAATCCTAGTACTTGGAAGGCTGAGATAGGAGGATCACAGGTTTGAGGCCAGCCTCAGCAATTTAGTGAGACCCTATTTCAAAATAAAGAATAAAATAGGATTGGGGTTGTAGTTCAGAGGTAGAACACCCCTGAAGTTCCATCCCCAGTAATACACACACACACACACACACACACACAACCTACATACACTGTGGCAAAAAGAAAGTAATTCATTCCATTTTATGATATTCCAGCACTGCTTGTTTATTGCACCCAAATAATGGAAAAGGTAATATTATCTGTAAAAGAGAGAACATGGAGACTGTCCTGTGTGTTGTGAGAGATGCTACAGTGAGGGCCAGAGTGACATTGCTCCTGCAGTTGTATGGAAAGCAAAACTTGATATAAAGCTAGGGATATTTCCAAAGTATTGAAGGCATGGCCTGATTTCTTCTTACTCCTGTAGCAAAAGGTGAAAGGAAAGAGACAGATTAAGGGGTGAAGTGTAAAACAGTAAGTAACCAGGACTGGATGATTTGGGAAATTCTTGATCTCTTCACACAGCAAAAGATGCTAAAATTAAGAGATTCATTGCAGGGATGTGTACTCTAGAAAAAAGGCAGAGGTTGTCAAAGGACAACCTTTTGCTAAAACCTCAGATCAAACATCAGAATATTCAGTCACATAAAAGTCTGCTTGGAGATGTTGAGGGTTCCCCCTACAGGTCCTCTCGATGTGCCCTGAGGGACTCCAGGAAGCTCAAGGACATTGTTCCTCAGCCATATCTGCAGGAGGTAGAGAAGGGAGAAAGAGCACATCTCAGAAAGATCTGCAGGTGTGACTTATGTGTAATGGAGAGACACCCTGCGAGAGCCAGACTTAGGAAGTTCTTGAGAAAATTATTTCAGCAGAAACATTTCCAGGTTGTACTACAAGGGACAGAATACAAAATAAAAGGAGGCTGTTAGGTCCCCAAAATCCTAGTGCTCCAAAGTACGACGACAAAACTACTCAAATACATACATGTGCTCCCTTTCATGGAAAAAAATTTTCTTAGAGGGTAGAACCAAGGAACCAGAGGCCTCGGAGCCAAAAGCCATAAAGAATTATACTCAGGCTTTGAAACCTGATGAAACCCTGGCAGGAGTTTGGCCTGGATTTCAGAACTGCCTTGGACCCATGGCTCCTTTTAACCTTCCATTTCCACCCCTCTCCCTCTTTTGAGCTAGAATGTCTTCAGCTATTATCCTGTGTCTCCCTCACTAGTATATGTTTGGTGTGTTGGAGGCAGATGGCTTCACAGCTCATGGATGGAGAATTGTGTCCCAGTAAGTGCACTTAATGAATTACACTCAGGAACTTCACTAACACCTGGAACTGAAATTGACACTTTGCACTTCGAACTGATCCTATAATGGAATGAGTTTTGGGGAGCCTTGGAAGGGGTGGATGTGTTTTAAATGTGGAAGGAATATAAAATCATTGGGACCAGAGGCCTAATTGTAGCTTAAAGATCCTAAGGTGGCCCCCCATGTTGATACCCCATAAAATCACCTCTCCTAGAATGTAGGTGGGACTGTGGCTTGTTCTAACCAATATAATATGACAAAGGTGATGGAGAAAAAGAGGAAGATAAATGCCCTCACCTCAGATTTCTTCCCTGTGTTTAATAAAAACAAATTTAGAATCAAAGATAACTTCTGAAAGCTTTCTTAATTCATTTACTACTTATTTTGCTCTTGTTTAAACACTTTAACTTGTTCTCTGTAAATTATAAAGCCTAAGGTTTTTTCTATCATCCTTCACTTTCAATAGCATCCCTAAACTCCAGTCTCTCTTTAATAAGAAAACAGTTGTGTAATTTTTTATTAACATACATATCTCAACCTAAGAAAACTCCATGTGTATAAATGTATCTATAAACCCAATTCGATAAATAGGGCATGTAGCTATTACTCTGCACACAGAAATGCCAAGCCAGAGAGCATTGAAGCCCAATAAGACATTTTAATCTGATTCTGTCTCCTCTCTTCCATTTTTCACAAGCTAAGAGCAAATTAGTTCAAAGATTTGGGGGGAGGTACTAAGGATTGAACGCAAAGGGATTTTATCCCCAAACCACACCCCTAGCCCTTTTTATTTTTTATTTTGAAATAGAGTCTTGCTAAATTGCTGAGGATCTCACTAAGTTGCTGAGGCTGGCCTTGAACCTGTGCTCCTCCTGTCTCAGCCTTCCAAGTACTAGGATTAGAAGCATGTACTACCATGCCTGACTAGATCTTTGTATTATTAATTGGACTTTTATCCAGCTCCACTTTTCTTCTTATCAGATAGTCTCCTGTTTTTTAAATACAGCCCATCAATGTTGCATCATTTTTTCCTGACTACTCTTGCCCTGCCCAGACCCAGAGCAGACTTGAACTCACCAACAATCTGAAAAAGAGAAAAACTTACCTTCTCCAACACAGAGGCATTGAGGGGACACCAAGTCCCCAACTATCTGTGTAAAGGATACTCCTGTATTAAATAGACAATAAAATTATTTATAACAAGGGAATAAATTTATTTTGGTATATTCCAAAATCCCACCCTAGCTCTTCTCCCATGAGGGAGAACATATTAGAGAAAGAACCTCTGACTGGTCTAAGTTTTGTGTTTCTTTCTCTTGTGCCATTTTTCATCCAAACCATCTCTTTATCTTTTGCCTTCCTCTTAGGGCAATTTCATCAGATCCTCTATCATCTTGCATCCAAATATCTCATTGCAAAATGAATACAGCAGCAACTTGAACCACCTCATTAATCCGATTTTCTAATTCCAGAACCCAAATCATTTCTGTGAAAGAAAGGCCTGAATTCTTTATGTGAAATAAAGTATAACCTCCAGATGCAAGGTTCTGGAACTCTCACATGAGCTCACAAGACTCTCACACTGTGTTTTTCAAAGAATTCATACCTTTCATCTAAGCTGACAGATTTATTGGCCCAAAGTTGTCTGTATATTCTCTTCTTTCATGTCTGTAAGATCTGCAGTGATATTCCTTCTTTATTCCTGATACGGGTATAATTTGTATCCCTGCTCTTTATTTCTTTAGCACTCTTAAGAGATCAACCTTGTTGATCTTTTCAAATGGCCACTTTTTTTTTTTTTTTTTTTTTTGCGGTACCGGGGATTGAACGCAGGGGCGTTCTACCTCCACGCTACGCCCCTGGCCCTATTTTTTTTTATACTTTATTTTGAAACCAGGTCTCACGAAGTTACAGAGGGCCTCACTAAGTAGAGAGGGAGAGAGAGACAGGGAGAGAGAGAGAGAGCGAGCTGAGGCCAGCTGAAAACCCAGATCCTCCGGTCTCTGCCTCCCAAAGTACTGGGATTACAAGCATGCGTCACCACACCCGGCTAAATGGCCACTTTTTAACTTTGTGTTAAATCTCCCATTTGCTTGTCTACTTTCCATTAGCATTGTATATGTCTTCTTTTCTAATACAAGTATTTTGTGGTTTTTTTGTTTTGTTTTGTTTTTTTGCGGTACTGGGGATTGAACCCAGGGGCATTTTACCTCCAAGCTACACTCCCAGCCCTATTTTTTATTCTTTATTTTGAAACAAGGATCTCACTAAGTTGCAGAGGGCCTCACTAAGTAGCTGAGGCTGGCCACGAACCCAGATCCTCCGGTCTCAACCTCCCAAGTACTGGGATTATAAGTGTGAGCCACCACACCTGGCTTAATACAAGTATTTTGAAACAGTGAGCTTCTTCAATCCCTAAGATCATTTGAGCCATTTTTGTCATACACTTTTCCACTCCAATTAACTGTGTTAGTTTTTAATACTGTCTCATATTTAGGCTTTGTTAATTTTTTAAATCTTTATTATTTCTGCTTTTCATATTGAATAATTTCTATCAATCTACTTTCAAGTTTAATGATGATTTATCACCTCCAATTTTCTGTTAAACTCCTAGTATTTTTTAAATTTCAGGCACTTCATTTTTACTTCTGTCATTTCCAATTGGTTCTTTTTCATAGTTTGTATATCTTGGCTGAGATTTCCTATTTGTTGGCTAGTTTAGGGCATACTTTCATTTACCTCTTTGAGCACAATTATAACAGCTGCTTTTAAATCCTCATCTGATCATTTCAACATCTAAGTCACCCAAAAGTTAAACTTCATTATCCTTTCTCTTGAATACGGGTTGTATTTTCTTATAGTTTCATGTATCTAGTAATTCAGAATTATATTCTATGAGGGATATATTGTTAAGCATGTATTATATATTTTGAGTGATAGATTATAAAGACGAGATTCTCTTACATTCCCCCACAGAATATTGTAGATGTGTGTGTGTGTGTGTGTGTGTGTGTGTGTGTGTGTGTGGTTAATTTTGTTCTGTATCCCTTGAGGAGTGCTGCTGCTGAAATCCCGTTCAATTATTTTAGCCCTAGTTACTCAATGCATGAATTCATGAGTCAGCCAGCGATAGTAGCAGGTTTTCTACTCAGAGTTTGGGGTACCCCTCTACTGCCTTTTTTCCTTCCTATATTTCCTCCCTCTATTTGTTTCCTAGAGCTGCCATAGCAAAGTATCACAAAATGGATGGCCTAAAACAAGAAATGTATCCTCTCATAGCTCTGGAAGCTAGAAGTCTCAAATCAGGGCACTGACAAGGCTGATCTTTGAGAGGTTCTGGTGGAGACTGCGTTCCATTCCTCCGTCCCGGTTTCACGTGGTTGCCAGCAGTATACGTGGCGTTTCTTGGTGTACAGCTGCATCCTCCAGTGTGCTCCATCCTCATATGGCCATCCTTCTCTGTGCGTCTATGTTCACACTCCCTCTTGTGATAAGGTATTGGTCATTGGATTAGGGTCAGCCTAATCTTGTATGACCTCATTTTAACGATATTAAATCTGCAAAGATTCTATTTCCAAATAAGGTCGCATTCACTGATTCTAGATAGATATGAATTTTTGATGGAAGCCACTAATCCAGGACATTTCTTCACTCCCCAGGTTCTCAGCAGCTGCAAACTCTGTCCTCTGAGTCTTCAAGCCATTAGTGTTGCACATTTCTATCTCACTGATAGTGGCTCCTTCATCACAGAGTGGTTTTGCCCTTAGGCAAAACACACACACACACACACACACACACACACACACACACACAAATAAACTCATAAAGCTGTTCCCTTCTTTTAAGAATCAAGTCACACTGGTCATGGTGGTGTACGCCTGTAATCCCAGTACTTGGGAGGCTGAGACAAGAGGATTGCAGGTTCAAGGTCAGCCTCAGCAATTTAGTGAGACTCTCAGCAACCTAGCAAGACTCTGTTTCAAAATAAAAAATAAGAAGGGTTGGGGGTGTAGCTCAGAAGTAGAATGTCCTTGGGTTCAATCCCCAGTATCACACAAAAAAAGAAAAAAAATCTCAGATTTGTATATTCTCCTTTTTAACTTTTATCTGCAAGGCACATGTATATTCAATCTAGTTAATGCATATCCAATCTAATATCTCTGCAACTAACTACATTATATGTTAAGAATTTGTTTTTACCATTGAAAGACCTCTCTCTCTCTTTTTCTCTCCCTCCCCCTCTTTCCCTCTCCCTTTTCCTCTCCCTCCCTCTCCCTCTCCCTCTCTTTCTCCTGCTTGTTCTTATCATAAACATGACATGCTGTAAGACATGAGCAAGTGTGTACTTAAGCAAAATAGTTATTTCCTTAACTTGACTCACCATGGCACCCTAGAGATTCATACTGTTACTGATTTCACAGGTCTCTTGTGTATGTGAATTTCCATGAGACTCTATTCAACTGGGGTAGCTAAGAAGAAAGAACAATGTCCCTCTATACAAGGTGGGTTTTGCATTGTCCCACACATCGCCTGCTGATGGCCGTGGGATGGCAAAGTCATCTTCATTAGACGGAATTTAATAGTGAATCAAAGTTCTCGTGGAGAATAGCCTGATCTAAACTTTAGCCTCCCTTGGGCCCTGCTGAAAGATTAGAGGGAAAGAGTAGGGCCTTAGTAAGTTGAATGTATCAGATTGTTTTTCACTAATAGTTCTCTTGCAAAACTCTGAAAACCACCCAGTTTAACCCTTTAAAAAAGAAGAGAGAGAAAGGGGCAGAATAGAGGGAGAGGAAAAGAAAAAACTCAGAGAGTATAACACAAGCATTGATTTCGCTGCTTTTTGAGATGTGCTGATATCCCCGTAGCAAGTTCCATGGTTTTGACTATACACACACAACCAAACTTTGCCCATCAAAAGTAAAAGTTTTCCCGCTCCATATAGTAATCCATACGAACTGCCACAATGCTATAACTTTATTAAAGAATTTATAAAATCAAATTGCCATTTAGTTGCACTTTTAGTTTTGTTCTGTGATCAGAGGTTCTGAAGCTCAAACTAAGGATGCAGTTCTTTGATAAAAATCTCTTCTCAAAAATATTAGGAATCGGGAAGAGTTAACGGTGGAAGGAGAAGGAGGAGTAGCAAGGGGAAAAGGCATGAACTAGCACCTGTCCAGCAGGATAGACACAGTTAACAAGAAAAAAGGAAGGAGAAACAAATGTGTTAGGTGATCTTTAGTCCAAAGAATTCTCTGTTGGGCAACTGGGCATTTTGCTCCTTGCCTTTTATTTCCAACTTCCTTTCAAAGAATTCGTTAAGTGAAAAGAGAGATGGTGGCAGCTCAGTATATCAAAGCTCAGTTATCAGTTGGCTTATTCCAGTATCTTTAGTCTTTTGTGGATGCCTTATGATGTGCTGTGTGGTAACACTGGAAAGCCAATCTTATACCATCGATTGCCACGTAAATGTTAAGGAGTCTGAAAAAAATCACAAAATAGAAATTGTTACTCTCTCGGGTATAAAGTGGCACTGATAAGAATTAATGTATCTAAAGAGATTTGGGTAGGTTTCTTTTTCCCTTTGGGGGAATGAGATGGAGAAGGGATTGATTTATTTGTCAGTAGGTTGAGAAGGAAGGTATAAGAAAAGGAAAAGATATAATGGAGATTTTCCCCCTTGATCAGCTCTTTAGTATTGGCTGTGAGCATGTTGTTGTCTAACTTAATTGCAAAATAAATGCAAAGCTTACTACCATTACAAAGAAATCTGTTTCCCTTTATGTAATATTTTCATTTTTAGAAATTCATAGAAACGCCAGGCGTGGTGGCGCATGCTTGTAATCCCAGTACTTTGGGAGGCGGAGACTAGAGGATCCGGGTTCGCGGCCAGCCTCAGCTCTCACTCTCTCTCTCTCTCTCTCTCTCTCTCTCTACTTAGTGAGGTCTACTTCGTGAGACCCGGTTTCAAAATAAAGTATAAAAAATAGGGCCGGGGGTGTAGCGCGGAGGTAGAACGCCCCTGGGTTCAATCCCTGGTACCGCAAAAAAAAAAAAAAAAAAAGAAATTCATAGAAACTATTAAAGTGAAATTGCACGGGGGGGGGAGGCAAATGTCAAACTTTTGCTAAATCTCTAATACGAAGACTTAGAAATTCTTGAAAGACATTATACTGTCGGGGTCTCCCTAGGCCCCTAGTCATGCCCTCCCCTGGGTACTTGAAGATAATTGATTGAAGCTACTATTTTCAGAAATGTGGGCAAGATTAAAAAAAAAAACAATAAGAAATGAGTCAACCAGGGACCAGCAAGAGCAGAAACACATTACCATCCCTTCCCCCACTCTACTGGGCAGGTAAAAGAAGCTATGTTTCCAGACTAGATGAGCACTCTCATGTGACAGTGCAAAGTCAGAGGGGACCAGGAGCAAATCCCCTCACCTCTTTCTCTTGTCTGCCTGTTTCCTCCCATGATTTCTTGTAGCCGAAGCCTACAGCAACCAGAGGACAAATGAACTTAGTATTGCTGTCTGCAAAAATCAGCATTGCCCCTTTTATGGCTTGAGACAGAGATTAGAGCACAGACAGGAAGGAAATTGATGGTGGGGGTTCCACATGCTGAACTGCCAACAGAGATATTAAAAGATAAATTGCTTCCTTTTTAAAGTAGAAGAAAAAAAGAAAAAAAGCTGGAAACACAGATTTCAATATATGAGGAATAGATTTCCTGTGCCTGAGACTTTATTTCTGACTGTAGTTTCACTCATGATCTCCTTGCTATGAGGGATCACAGGTTTGATGCGATTCACCATTAGGAAAAATATTTTAGAAAGTAAATTGAAAAAAAAAAGACATGAGAAGATCTTCTTTATGGCTGGCTTTATCTGTAGCAATAACAGGTGTGATCTCTTTTACTCTAGTTGGCCACATTGGTTCTTGTTCATTTTGGTATGTCTATGAGGTGGTATCTTTATTTTGTTACAACTATATAAAGTAGTATAATGTATTTTCTTCAAGATCACTTTTATCTACTGCTTGGAATGTTTTAACACTTGGCAGTGTTATTTATTGATTTTAGTGTGAAAACCTACTCTTACTGCAACAAAATAAATATTTATGAGAAAAGCTTCCTCAGGGGAAAGAATATACATTATAACATGTTAAAGCCTAAAGGGACTTCAAAGCTCAAATCTAAAACCTTCATGTTACAAATAAGGACAAAAACCTAGAGATAGTAGTAATATTCCCATAGTAACATATTATTGATTTTTAGCAAAGTTAAGATCAGAACCCAGATTTTCTGACTCCCTATCTGGTTTTCCTACCTCCAAGTGGTGTAGTTCCCGGTGTTATAGTATAGTGCTGATTATATTTCAAGGAAATGGTCACTTCCATTGACATTATGTACATATGTGAGAATACCAATGTCAATCTCAGTATCCTGTATGGGGCAGGGGAGTGTGGGGAGGGAGCTGGGGGAGAGCCTATCAAGTGCTGTGTGCATGTACATCACTATCACTATGAACTACATTATGATGTGAGACTATAATGCACCACAAAAGTATTAAAAATAAAATAAAATTCAGATGCCGGGCATGGTGGCGCATGCTTGTAATCCCAGTACTTGGGAGGCGGAGACCGGAGGATCCGGGTTCGTGGCCAGCCTCAGGTACTTAGTGAGGCCCTCCGCAACTTCGTGAGACCCAGTTTCAAAATAAAGGATAAAAAATAGGGCCGGGGGTGTAGCTTGGAGGTAGAATGCCCCTGGGTTCAATCCCCAGTACCACAAAAAAAAAAAATAAATAAATAAATAAAAAATAAAATAAAATTCAGTACACAAAAGTATATGGGAAAGCCGTAGCTATCACCCTAATGCTTCTCAGCCAAAGTTTGAAGAACCAAGGTTTGAAGAACAAACCTTGACAGGGTATCCTCAGGGACAGCTAGAAGCTCTCAGGCCCCGTACCCAGCACCTCTCTGTGGATGATGACCTTGGATCTGTGATAAACCAGCTGTGCGTTCAAATACTCAGCTCTCTTGGTCTCAAGTTTGCTCCCATAATTCAGTTCATTATTTTAAAAGACCTGTAAAGAAAGAATTTTACTTCCTGTGGTTTTTCAACACCATCAAAGATTTTTCAGGGCTCACAGGGAGTTTCCTGGATGTAAATCAATGCATTCAACCTTTGGTCCTGTTTTATTCTTTCACAATTACATTCCTCCAGTTACTTAATCTGATCATTGGCAATTCCTATTTCTTTTTTAACAACTGTGATTTTTACCTATGCTGTCTTGTGTTATTAAATTCTCCTACAGTAAGCAATGGCATATAAACAGAGGGCCCAGCCTTTCAGGCAGGTGTCTGCTTGCTGTGTGCTTACAGATAGGTCACGGAGAGTCCATGCAAATCAGGGCACTTTGCAGAGCAGCAGAATTTCATCTGGAGCAGCAGGTGTGTTGTAGAAGAGAACTATAAATGACTCTGTTTGAATGATGGCTGTTGATGTTTCTCTATGCTTTCTTCTTGCAGTTCACCTCATGGGTCATGTTATTGACATCTGAACTCTACAAAAATGGTCACGGAAGCCTGTTGTGTCTAATGTTCCACTAGATGGGGTATTGATCTTCTTAGGACAGAAGATCGCCAAGTGTCTGCCACCAGTCTTCACAAAATAAAATGTGCAAATTTTATCAGTAAGATTATTCAAGGAACATAAATTATATGGCCTCTGGCAATACAAGCTTATGAAAGTTTTAGTTTCCTAAGATACATTATAAAAGTAAAATCAATTAATGTGTATTAAAGCAGGGAGTATTTGCCATGTTTTTTTTAAATCTCTGAAGTCAGAATAGCATTACTGTTTTTTTTTTTTTTTTGCAGTACCAGGATTGAACCCAGGGGCATTCTACCTCCAAGCTACACCCCCAGCCCTATTTTTTATTCTTTAATTTGAAACAGGGTCTCACTAAGTTGCAGAGAGCCTCACTAAGTAGCTGAGACTGGCCGTGAACCCAGATCCTCCGGTCTCAGCCTCCCAAGTACTGGGATTACAAGCGTGCGCAACCACTCCTGGCTGAGCATTACTGTTTTTAAAAACACCCCTCCATAATGATTTTAGGCACTAAATAGATATATCTCTTTCTAGAATATCTTAACTTCTTGTTTTTTATAAAGTAGAAGATTGGACAATCTGTGGTTCCCAAATGCTTATCTATGGATTATTGCCAGTCTATGACAAAGATTAAATCAACCAATATTGAAAAGAGAAAATTAATACTAAGGACAAAGTAAACAGTATGTGGGGGCATGGGGTGGTATGTATGTGAGAGAGAGGGGAGGGTAGTTGTAATATGCCAACCTTTCTTTCTTGAGGAAGACCCTACTTTCCTCTGGAATTTTGTCATTTATATTCCTGAAGAATTAAATGATTATGATAATAAATGCTAGCTGATGTTTTTAAATGTTCTTACTTAACGAACAGTACTTAGCAAACTCATGTCAGTACCCTCCCCAATTTTTTTTCTTTTCTTTTCTAGTGCTATGAACTAAATGCTGTGTCCTCCCCAAATCCGTATGTTAAAGCCCTAATCCCCAGTGTGATGGTATTCGGAGGTCACATCTTTGAGAGGTAATTAGGTCATGAGAGCAGAGCCCTTGGAGTGGAACTAGTGCCCTTATGAGAAGATGATCTCTCTCTGCAGCCCGTAAAGACACAGCAAGAAGGGGGCTGCTTACAAGTGAGGACGCCACGTTGGCCTGCACCTTGATCTTGGACTTCCCAGTCTATGTAAGAGCGAGAAATAAATATTTATTGTTTAAGTCACCCCATCTCTGGAATGTATAGCTATTCAAGCTGACTAAGACATCTAGGAAGATCCTTAAAAGCCCAGTGATGCTAAAGCTGGTTCCACAGAAGTGCTGGATAATCAAATATAGTGGAACTATTCTTACTCTGATTTATTACACCTGTTGTTGCTGATTCCAAATGCTACACCCAGAGGATAACAGTCCCTACCAATCTAAAGGTGAATCAGAAATTATCAAATTGAAGAATACTCATCTCCAGTTGGATTTTCCTCATTGTTTTCACTCTTACCTCATTATTTTTCTTAATATTCTCCTTACTTAGGAAAGCAGATTATCTGAGACAAGAAAATAGCTTTACCAGTTACTAGAAAAAAAAAAGAGCTGAAGTCTCAATATAAAGAATTATCTCAGCGGGGCTGTTCTGAGTGAGCCCCACCCGCTAGGGAGAGTTGGAGAGCTATAGACTGGCGGAATTTAGATTCAGACTCCTGATGGGAGTTAATACCAATTTATTTTCACACTTCACACAGGGTATGGGAGTCCTAACTATGCAGCCAAGATTCAGCGGGGGAGCTTACCAGAAAGCAATTTCTTCTCCAGGTTCTTGGGTTGTCGCCGTTGGTGGGAACACGCCAGCAGTCGTGGAGCACCATGACAGGGAGTCTGGTAACTCACTTGACTTGGAGCTGGGGGCTCACTGGGCCTAATATACTATTTGAGAGGGGGTCTTACCTTAGTTAGGCATATGCTCCTTAAGCCAAGGCTGGGCATGCGCAGTTACATCTAGTGCTAGGGTTGCATCAGCCCGGGGGGGGGGGGGG
>PVJS01010115.1:0-23945 GCA_004027185.1 Glis glis | reverse complement strand
GAGAGGCTGAGGCTGGAGGTCACAAGTTCAAGACCAGCGTGGGCAACTCAGTGAGACCCTGCCCCAAAATTTAAAAATAAAAGGGCCGGGGATGTAGCTCAGTGGTAGAGTGCCTCTGGGCTCACTCCCCATTGAACCACACACACACACACACACAAAGAAAAGGGATAAAAGAATTACATCCAATTTCTCTGCTTAATAAAATATCTTTGAGACTTTTAAATATTCACTGAAAATTATTTGTATAAAATTATTGATGGGTTGGGTGTGGTGGCACCTTCCTGTAATCTCAGTACTCGGGAGGCTAATACAGGAGAATCAAAGGTTCAAAGCCAGCCTCGGCAACTTAGCAAGACTCTCAGCAACCTAGTGAGACTGTTTCAAAACTAAACAAAACTTTAAAAAGGAAGTTAAGGTATATCTTGGAGATAGAATGCCTCTGGGTTCCATCTTCAGTAACACACACACACACACACACACACACACACACACACACATTATTGATGGATGACGAGCAAGAAGCTCTGGCCACAAGTGAATGACTGTCTACTAGCACCTGAGCAGAAAAGTAAAGGCTTTGGATTGGCTTAATTCTTTGGGATAAAGCTCTTACAAATAAATCCTATATATCTCTCTGAGTCCTTTCACAGCTTACGCAGAGCTGGAACTAGAGTCTGGCAAATGGGGCACCAGAGCATCACACATAAGGAGACACTCTCCGGCCCTGCAGGCTGAAACTTGGCCTCCTAGAGTTTTGTGCTCTGAGTGCCCTGTTGCTTCATCCTAGTCCTGGTCCTGAGCACTTACAGAAGGGGAAGAATGAATTTTCAGTGGTGTCTGGTGAAGAATGAAAGGAACTTCCTCACTCATCAGTGAGAGAAAAAAAGAAGTCACACGCTTTTCATACTTCCTATGCATATTTCACAATATTGTTTCTTGTAACATGTTTTCTTTATAGTCTCCTTAACTTTCCATATATAAGCAAACTCCCTTTTAAAAATGATTCCCAAGGTGCCGTTTTCAGGCGCCACCCCCTCTGCCCTTGAGAATTGTTGAGCCATAACCAGCCAGCCTGGTAGCTTTCAACTCTGTGCATTTTCTACACTTCCTTGCTTGAACTGAAGCACTCCCCCCCAGAAGTCTATTCTTCTGTTTGTTTTCTTCTGAGAAGCAGATCTTAAGGCCAGATTAAGAGATAAGGATTTTCTGATCCAATGCCTGTGTGAGAGAAAATGGGGAGGGAGCCAGAAAAGGCTGGGAGAGCCAGGAGACTGCTGAAAGTCTGGTGTGGAATGTCCCTGGTTCCATCCCTAGTACAAACAACAAAAACAAAAGAATGAGATGAGATCCCTCGCCCCCATGTGCACTGCTGCCATGGTGTGATGCCATCTGCCTTCAGGTCCCTATCCGAGGTCAAACAAATGAGGCCACCCGAGATTGGACCTTGAGTCTCCAAAATTGTGAGCGAAATAAACCTCTTTTCTTCATAAAGTTTGCTTCTGATATTTTGTTATGGTAATAAGAAGCTGACTAATAAAGTTGCAACAACCTAGATTTTATAAGATTTTTTAAAAACAACTGCATTTTCAGATTTCCTATTAGTTGAATCAAGATAAATCAAGATTTCAGGCCAGGCGTGGTGGCACATGCTTGTAATCCTAGTACTTTGGGAGGCGAAGACAGGAGGATCCGGGTTCGCGGCCAGCCTCAGCTCGCTCTCTCTCTCTCTCTTTCTCTCCCTGGCTCTCTCTCTTTCTACTTAGTGAGGCTCTCCGCAACGTCGTGAGACCTGGTTTCAAAATAAAGTATAAAAAAATTGGGCCCGGGGTGTAGCGCAGAGGTAGAATGCCTGTGGGTTCAATCCCCGGTACCGCAAAAAAAAAAAAGATAAATCAAGATTTCATATGGCTGTGCTTAGTGTCAATTTGTTCTAAAAAAATGAACCTGATTGTCCCAAATATTCATAAAGTACCTCAAATTACCAATAGCTTTCACCACATATCCAAATAGGTTTCTTATGTATAATTAGTTCACTTTTTAATAACTCATCTTTAGTGTCTTATATGATACCATTTTCTGAACTTTTTTAGTTTACCTTGAAAAACTGTTGTTGTGCAAAATGTGAGATGAAATGGCTGGCAGATCATGTTAGCAAGGACAAAGCGACATCTCATCAAAGACCTTTAACCTGCAAAAAGTCAACCTGCACCTGGAGCCAAAAGGAAAAACTAATACTCCATTTTCCTAACCTACTGGGCAGAACAAGGACAAGTCTAGGTATGTCATGCTGCTCAGTATATTGATTATACCCCGCAAACCAAATAATAAACGTTTTACATTATTTCACATGAAGAATTTTGTTCATATGCACCAGATTTTACCATAAAGAAGCAAAGCTTTTTTTTTTCTTCCTATCTAAATCAGTAAATATGTATAGTACAACAGAATACTTCGCTAATTGTTGGATTTAGGTTGAGGGTTAGAAATATTTATGGTTCTTCTTTCAAATATTTTTATTATGAGTATTTTTGTGAGTTAAACACTGTGTGCATGTGTGTGTGTGTGTGTGTGTGTGTTTTCCAAAGCATTTATCTCGTGCTATGGTTGGGTTGACTGGCAGTGTGACCCCTGAAGGTTCATGTGCTGGAATCCTGGTCCCCAGTCTGGTAATGTTGGGAGGTGATGAAAATTAAGCAGTGAAATCTTAAGAGGGGAGGCCAAGGAGGAGGTAATTAGGTCGCAGGAGGGGCTCCCCCTTGAAAGGGACTAATAATCTAGTTCTCAGGGACCCCAAGAGTTCCTGTAAGGGTGGACAGTTATAAAAGAGCAAGCCTGGCTCTTGAATCACTCTAGCCTCCTGTGTCTCCATGAGCTCCCTCCTCACACACACTTTCACCAGGACGCAACCTGTCATGCTGTGATACAGGCGAGGTGGCCCTCGCCGGAGATGGGGCTGCCCAGCCTTGGACTTCCAGCCTCCAGAGCGCTGAACTAAATAAAACTCTCTCCTTTTAAGGACCCTGCCTTTGCCAGGTGTGGTGGTGCACACCTGTAATCCCAGTACTTGGGAAGCAGAAACATAAGGATCTCAAGTTCAAGGCCAGCCTCCGCAAATTCACAAGACCCTCAGAAACTTAGTGAGACCCAGTTTCAAAATAAAAATGGCCAGGTGTAGCTCAGAGGTAGACTGCTCCTGGGTTCAATCCCTAATACACATACAAAAAAAGTACAGCTGGGCATGGTGGTACATGCCTATAATCCCAGTACTTGGGAGGCTGAGACAGGAGGATCACAGGTTTGCAACCAGTTTCAGCAACTTAGTGAGGCCCTGCACAGCTTAGTGAGACTCTGTTTCAAATAAAAAATAAAATAAGGCTGGGGTGTAGCTTAGAGGTAGACTGTCCCTGGGTTCAATCTCCAGTACCACGGGGGGGGGGGATATCCTGTCTTCAATATTCTGTCATAGCAATCCAAAATGAGCTAATACATTTTATGAATAGTTTCTTATGTAAAAAGAAAATATAGCCTTCATATAAGCGATCTAATGAAAGCCTGTGCTATCTTTACCTTTTTCCTAGGGGGGAAAATGCCATTTTTTCCTTCACAGGGGAAAAAAATATATATGGTCTTTTTCTTCTGGAGCTATTCATTCATACCATTTTCTAGCTGGTGAATCTCTAAGTTTAAAGTATTTGGGCATGTCATAGTCACAAGTAAATTTTCTAAATAGTATCCTGCTGGCTGTTTCAGTGAAATCAGTGAAAGTTCCACAATAAAAATAGGTGTGAAAGAAGAAACTGCTCTAGAAATTCCAATCAAGTCAGTCAAGTATTGCTTAGAAAAATGGCTCAGAGGATACTGCAAAACCTCACATCTACAGGAGCCCACATGTCTGCCTGCCGCTGCCACAGGAAGAAAAGTATGATTCCCACTTCCCTTCCATCACGCATCCCCTACTGAAATCTAACTCACAGCATGGCTGTCGGGAATTGGAAATGCCGTTCCCAGGCATCCTGCCACACCGGTACAAAGGGAGAATACGTCGCAGGGAGAAAATGATGCTAAAATGCCAAAAAATAATGTGTAGGTCAGAGGATGGACTGAAGGAAATTCTTTTGTAGTGGTATTTGCCGATGAATTTTAAGCTGTGATTCAACAGCTTATCTTACAATGACTGAGGTGTGTGGGAATCATAACATAATCCACTCTCAGATGTCCACTTAAGGGATGCTGCTCTTTGACCCGCCCACTTCTATTTCTTTGACCACTTGGACGAAAGTTTACATTCTAATGATTTCCCAGGTGTGGTGGTACATACCTTTAATCCCAGTACTTGGGAGACTGCGACAGGATCACAAGTTCGAGGCCAACTTCAGCAACTTAGCAAGACTCTCAGCAACCTAGCAAGACCCTGTTCCAAAATAAAAAATAAAAATAAAAAAGGGCTGAGGGTGTAGCTTGGAGGTAAAACACCCCCAGTTCAATCCCCAGTACCACATAAACATTTTTTCAATGAGTTAACAAATAAAAAATATACATTAAATAAGCATGCACGTGCGTGCACACACACACACACACACACACACACACACACACACACAGATTTCATTCCTCAAAGTTTATCCCCATCTTCATACAAATAGCAGCTAGTAAAAATTGTCTTTACCTTTTATGATGTCTTTTCAATCACATATATTTATCCTCTTTCCAGAAAAGAAAAGGAGGATAAAGGGAAATAAAGATGGCTTAAAATAAGACACACAAAACCAATTGTAATAAAATATTTCCCACCAGCTATTGAGAGCCAACACCATACTGGTAGCTTTGATTGTATTTCATTCAGTCTTCACAATACCCCTGTGGCTTTTGTTTCCTAAATAAAAAGAACCAAAAGCTACTAAGGTAGGGATAAAAATAAAAGCAAACTCAAAATCAAATAACAGAAAGAGCAAGTAATTATTAGATCAGAAATCTAAATTCAGGAAAATATCCCAAGTACTTGTGTCTGAGCTACTGAGCACCTAAGCAGAAAGCGTGATCGCAGGATGCAGCTTACACTATTCACAGAGGCTCAAGGATGCCAAGGGCAGAGGGAGAAACTTTATCCTTTTTTACTAATAAAAGACTATAATGTTTGACAGAACATGTTAAATAAGAGACAGAGCTTACTCAAAACAGGAAAGACACAGAGACTAGGAGTTAAGAATGTCCGAAATTGTTGTTCTAACTCTTTCCCTTCATGATGAAGGCCAAGTTAATGCAATTAAATTTAACTCCACAAATATGTCTTAAGAAACTTTGAGGGACATGGCAATGTGCCAGAAGTAACTGTGTGGGATGCAAAGATGGTCCCCACCCTCCCAGTGTTCACAGCTGTTGAGAAGCAAGACGAAAATAACAATCAATGCAATGATTTCCCTGCTGTGGTGGCTCATGCCTGTAATCCCAGTACCTGGGAAGCTGAGACAGAAGGATCACAGGTTCGAGGCCAGCTTCAGCTGTGTGCAGCTCACAAGGGGCAGAGGAGGAACTTGAGTAGGGGAATCCTATGAGTCGATGAGTGACTGAAGGAGGCCATGGGGAAGGAATGTTATTTGAGGTGTAAGGATCCTGCTGCATGGAAATCGAGTGAGGGGTGTGCCAAGACAGGGGGCTACAGTGAACAAAATGGAGAGGTTCAAGAACTTGCTATAATTAAACTAGTAATAGGTACCACAAACTCAGATACCTACAGTAAAAGAAATGAAGGAAGCCACCCATGTAAGTTCTGTGGCCAAAAAAGAAATACACAAGTCACCTAGGGAGACATCCCTTGCAAGAATGTTCACCCAGTGTTACCAGAGCTTCTGGTTGTCCAAAAAGTGGAAATCCATGTTCTATGGTAAAATTCCAATTTTTAAATGCTAGGACCCAACTTTTTGAAAGCTAAGTCTTGCATAGATCACATAAGTCATACTTATAGTCTATATACAAGCCAACAGCCACCCATCTGCAACATCTGGGTCAGATGCCCTCTAAGATTCCATCCAACTAGGGAATTCCAGTTTTAGTCATGAACCCCTTGCTCATTGAGTAATATATATTCATATTTTAAATGTATGTTTAGTAAGCAATTCCTCAAGCCTTAATCTCTTTTCTGTTGCCATAACTGAATACGATAGACTGGGTAATTTATAAAGAATAAAGATATGTTTAGCTCACAGTTCTGGAGGCTGGGAGGGCCAAGCACATGTGGTCAAGAGGCCACATGTGCTGAAGGCCTTCTTACTGGTAGGGACTCTGCAGAATTTCGAAGTGGCACAAAGCATCACATGGCCAGAGGGGCAGATATGAGAGACAGAGTCAAACTGGATTTTAAAAGGAACCTACTCTCAAGTCGGGCATGATGGTGTATGCCTGTAATCTCAGTAGTTGGGAGGCTGACACAGGAGGATCACAGGTTTGACGACAGCCTCAGCAAGTAATGAGACTCTCTTCAACCTAGTGAGACGCTGTTTCAAAATAGAAATAAAATAGGGCTGGGGTATAGTTTAGAGGTAGAATGCCCCTGGGTTCAATCCCTGGTACCACACACAAAAAAAAAGGGACCCACTCTCAAGATAATCCATTAACTCATTAATTTATTAATCCATGAATAGCCCCAATCACCTCTTCTAGGTCCCACTATTCCCACATCTTAATTTCTCATAATGGGAATTAAATTTCAGCATGAGTTTTTGTGGGGATATTCAAACCATAGCACATCAGAGATTTTCTTCCTATAAATTCTGTCTTTGCTTTTCTTCAAAAATCACTGTAGAGTTCTTTAGACTTGATTCATTTCCAAGAGGCCAAAGGAAAGAGGGATAAATGACAAGAAGGGGGAAATGGAAAGAAGATAATCAGAAATGCAAATCCTATAGACATTCACCAATTTAGCTAATATTTATCAATCTCGGAGGATTGAAGACTCCTAGTTTTATTTACTTTTACCAGCTCAGGAGAGAAAAATAAAAAAAAATTGTTGTAGACAAAATGTTGACTTTTCTAGAATAATAGTTATTAACTCCATTAGATAAATAATACACCCATTGCATGTGGTTATTTAAAATCCAGTCTACTAGAACACATACAATATCCTAAACATTTATAGATATTCTATTACCTTAAAATTTCTTACTAATAATTTCTTCAAAATTGTGTGACCACATCCTTTAAAATAATAGGAAAAAGAATAATCATAACAGGGTACATGCCGAGAAGTAAAATAAAAGCCTAAAAGGTAACTTTATTGCTACCTTGCTCTATATGCAGTTTTAAACCATGAGTCGAATGCAGCTCTGGTGAAAAATATCAGATTGGGGGGGCAATAAATTTAACAAAAGAAGCAAGTCATAACTTAAGCTCTTACAGAAAGAAAGCTTCCACTCCCAATCCAATAAGTCAGTGTTAATATTGAATCACCTATGCTAATACTTCCGGTCGCAAAGTTCTGCTGCGTGTGATCGGTCACCAGGGGAAATCACATTTATCTGAGTTTCGAGGTGGGAAAGGCCTGCTCCAGAGAAACCCTTCTGACAGTGCCCTTATGTCCTCTTAGAAAACATTTCAAACTAGAACCTGGATAGATATTTGAGTTGAGGTTTTCCCAGTAGTGGCGCTTTTCCAATAACATAGTAGAGTACCTAATGGAACATAATGAAAAAGATCAACAATAAAATCGATGATTTCGGAGAAAGAAAACTAACTCACTTGACAATGTTCTTTGGCTTATGAGGTACTGCTTCACAGAACAAGCACTAGCGAGCGTATATAAGCATACATACTCGCAGCTTCAGAACAAAGAATAAAAATCTAAAAAGGTAAAAATGAAAATGTGTGCTGTTGGGCCGCGATATAGCTGAGAGTTATAAAGGCCCAGGGAACAATATTGAGTTTACGAAGGCACAATCACATCACGAAAGATTTACCTTCACTCTGCAAACTCAATAGAGGGCAATAACAGTCTATTACAAGCAAAGCAATACAACATCAAAGGAATGTTTAAAAGAACTGGACAGAACCTTTAAATCAACACAATCGAGTTATCTTCCCCCAGAGGAAGCACCATGGGAGAGCTCAGAGCAGGGTTTTTCAAGAAGTATTACTAATTTACCATAATTTATATTTAATACACTTTTAAAATGCAGTTTGTAATCTCTCTCCACTTTTTAGAACACAGAGCAATAAATTAAAAAGAGCAACAGTCCCCAAAGAGCAAGAGACTGGGAGGGAAAAAAGACAATAGTTGTATTCTTCGGAGGCTAGCTCTTCTTCCATAACCCAGAAGGCTCTCCTTTTGCAATTTCAATAAGATTCTTCAAATATGAACCTAGGAGAATAATAGCAAAATATAAAATGCATCAATATGAAGGCCCCGTTAAAATAGCATCATAACATTTTAGAAAAATGGCAACAAATTCTCCTAGCACCTCCAATAGAAAAGTAAGGGATTTGAGTTTACCTGTTTATGGCTAACTTGACCATTTGAGAGGTTCAGCTTCTTACCCAGGCCATTTCAAAATGACAGAAGTTTGCTGTGGAATAGTGCTGTTGGTTGTTGGCAGTTCTTAAACCTTTTCTTAGCATTTTGCTATTTCCCTATATACCCTTATTTTTAATCTTTATAATAGAATTCTTAGTTTAATAAAGTATTGAGACAAGATATTAGTTTTCTGCATACAAAAAGACATGATTTTTGCATACATAGCAAAGACTGTTGTCATAAATTTTAGTCTAATTTTATTCACTTGCATTTCTCATAAAGATAAATGGAATGATTGAGTATGACCATAACTTTCATCATTTATTAATGTTTGATATTTGAACATATAAAATAAAGTGATAAATTACTATGTGATGCTGTTTCTCTAATTCTTTCCAAAGTTAGACCCCTTTTGACCTTTCTTTTTTTCCCTGTGGTACTGGAGAGCTAATTAGGGCCTCACACGTGCTAAGCATTCCACCACTGAGCCACATTTCCAGACCCTCTTTTTGTGTTTTGTGTGGTATTTTTGTTTTGGCTTAGATATCCTGATTAATGCCAGAGAACAGTCTGGGAATAGGTCTTGAGTTCTAGATAGATTTTATCAAGAGTGGGTTTTTGTATGTGAATTCTCTACTTCAGTGATGAAACACACCCACAACAGGTGCACGAAACTGCCTGCAACACATGGCACCTGGGGAAAGTTCTAGGGTTTGTCCCTTTTGATACAGAATGGTTTTATTGGTGTCCTACTATAAGATCTTATAATAAATCAGATTGGATATGGATTTATACTTATGTATCTGATGTTAGAAAATATTTAATTCATGTTTATAACATTTTTAATTTTATAACCAGCTTCCTAAATTTCTTTACAATGTCAAGACTACCTCATTTGAAATTGCCCATTACCAGATTTTTTTCAGGTATTTGAATGGCCTTGCTTTTTCTTTTGAAGCATGCTTGTAAAAAAGAAAAGAAAAAAGAAAAAAACAACAATAACAAAAACCATCCAACTTCTTCATGCTGATACTTCGACTTTAAAGGCACCATTCTGATTTGTACTGTTATATTCTGCCTGGGTAGTAAGAAGCTAATTTCATCAACTATTATGCACTTTCAGTGAATTTCTCTGGAGGCCTATTATTTGAAGCAATTGTTGTAAATGTGATAGGATTTTCGTGTTTAATATTGACATGATTAGAATATGTGTCTCCAACATATTTTGACAGGTTAGTTAAGGTGTGCTCACTTTAAATTGTCATACCCAGTTCATTTAAATCACAACTGGGAATTCTAATTTTAATTATTCAATTTATTTCTATCACTAGTATTCAGTATTCAACAACAATCTTCATGTTGTATGCAGCTCTAACATCATAAAAACAGCCACACAGATGTTGGTTCACTGTCTGGTGTCAGCATATGGTTAAAAGAGAAGATACTCTGAAGTAACACTTGGGTTTGAATTTCTGAGCAACTAATTAGTAGTGGTGTGATTATTCCTCAGTTTTTCTTTTATAAAACAGAGATAGTGATGATATTTGTAGGATTGCCGTAAGGATTAGACACTACTTTAAAATGTCCAGCATTAGCTGGGCATGATGGTGCACGCCTGTGATCTCAGAACTTGGGAGACTGAGACAGGAGGATCACAGGTTCGAGGACAGCCTCAGCAACTTAGTAAGACTCTCAGCAACCTAGTGAGACCCTGTTTCAAAATAAAAAATAAAAAGGGCTGTGGGTGTAGCTTGGAGGTAGAATGCCCCTGGGTTTAATCCCCAGGACCACACACACCAAAAAATTGTCCAGTATTATGGCATATACTGTGTATTCAAGAAATTATAGGTACTCTTATAGGAAAAATATGTTCACAAATGCTCTGATACCTTGCAATCAGTGTCGTGAGCATGATAAAGTTTTACCCAACGATAGAACCCACTGGCTGTGATAAAATAAGAATGTTGACTCTTGTGCAGAGATTATAGATCCAACACCTGTTTCCTAACAGTAGTGGGACTCATACCAAATATCAATGAATGAGTAACCACCCTAAACAGCTATCACAGTCATATGGCAGTTGGTTCTATAGTCTAGACTTAAGGACTGAACCAAGTCACCTTCTGACTATAACAGCCATTCAGGGAAATGATATAAAATTTAATGTTAATGATTATCTGTTATGACATCATGTACACACTGCCTTTCAAGTTCTTGCTTGAAGGACATTTTAGCAATGATACAAGAGAGTCTTTTAGAATTAGGTGCTGTATTAGTCAGAATTCTCCAGAAGAAAATCTAATAGAAGACAAAGAAAGAGCGACAGAGAAGCAGAGAGACTGACAAAGACAGAGAATGAGATTTGTTATAAGGAATTGGCTCACATGATTCTAGAGGCTAAGGAGTCTCATGATCTGCCATGTGCAGGATGGAGACCCAGAAAAGCAGGTGATGCAGTTCAGAGGCCTGGAAACCAGGAGCACTGAGAGCAGGAGAAGAAGGTCAATACCCCAAGTTCAAGCAGTCATGCAGAGAGTGAATTCAACCTTCTTCCTGGCCCTCAACAGATTATACAATGCACATCCATCATGGGGAACCCATTCCGCTTTACTCAGTTCACCAACTCAAATGCTATTCTCTACCAGAAACAGTCTTACAGACATGCCAGGTTATGAAGTTCAACCAGATCTCTGTGCATCCAGGGCCCACTGAAGTTTACACCAAATTAACCACCACAGGAGTCCAGCACCATCAACTTTGACTATCTAAATCTTGGCCTCTAAAAACACTACAATTTAGGGGTACCTACCTCATCACTTTTCATGAAGGTGCAGAAGAGAACATGGTTATTGGAATAAAAGAGTCAATTTATAGCAAAAGTGGCTTACCAGAATTTCTTTTTGCATGTGTGGTACTGGGGATTGAACTCAGGGGTATTCTACCTCCGAGCTACACCCCCAGCCCTATTTTATTTTTATTTGGAAACAGGATCTCGCTAGATTGATGACAGTCTCACTACTTGCTGAGGCTGTCCTGATCCTCCTGTCTCAGCCTCCTAAGTACTGGGATTACAAGCATGTCCCACCATGCCCAACTCACCAGAAATTTTAAAAAATAAATAGGTATTATCCTTATTATGAAGTTTAAAACAAAAACAAATGCATAAAGGTTTTAAATTTTTCTTTTAACATTTAGTGTTAATTGGACAACTTTATTCTTGAATTCTGTTTGGGAATATTGCTGCTTATGGACTGGTAAGTCCCTATTTTCCTTAATTACTTCCTATAAACTAGCAAAAGCAAGTCATCATTTCACTGTTTTCAGATAGGCTGCCATAACCATCTTAGCAGACAATCTTCCTTTCTAGAAAAACTCTAATTCTATGCATGGCACAGAAATAGTTAAAGTTAACATTATCCTGGTACAATCATAGTTTATTCAATATATACTTATTTGTTATTATATGTGTTTACTTGGGCTTATTCTGACTGTACTATTTTATTTAAAATACCTACCCTATAAACACAATTCATAATTTCTGCTCCCCCCATTTCCTCAGTACTTCACACAGTGCTTAAATGTTGGTGAATTACAAATGATAGATTTGTCCAAGATCCATTAAAGGACCAAAGTATCTTTAATGACCTGAATGGTTTGATTTTTCTACCTTTTATTATTTTTTTAAAAATTTAATAGAGATCAAAACCTTTAAATAACTGGCACTACTCTGGCATATTTTCAGACACTGCACAACAAATACAAATAAGTAAATCGATGGATTAATGCATGAGAACAAATAAGAGAGTTCAAGGGTCCTTCTCAAAATCACAAGCAATTGACACAAACTAGGAAGTTCTAGTCACTAAAAATAATGATGATTTTGTGGCCTTCTCAAATATAAAATAAAATGGGTTAGCTTACTTAATATCTCAATGGTAGCTGATAAAAAGGCAATGTTCTCATTTATCCCCAACCTATAGACTATGTTGATCATAAAATTAGTCCAAGGATTTAAAACTTCAATGAAATGTGACCAATAGCTTCAAAGAATCAACTCTGGGTGTACTATGCATGGGTCTGAGAGGTGTCTGGGAACCTGGATGTGTTAGATGATTACTTTAGTTGGGGAATGTCTCGGTCAGCATTCTCACTGATATAATCCAAAAGACCTGACCACCAACTTAGAGGAAGAAAGACTTATTTTCTCACAGTTTTTTGGAGATCTGGGAGGTGAGTCCATGTGAGGCCAGGGTCTGAAGCTCAGGGCATAGGACCAGGAAGCAGAAAGAAGGAGCAGAGCACAGAGGCTTTGCTCCTCACATCACAGAGGCCGGAAGCAAGAGCGAGCAAGCAAGGGGATTCAAAGACAAAAGCACACCTCAGGCCACACCCCCAGGGACCCACCTTCTCCAGTCACACCCCACCCAGGTAAATCCATTGCAATGATGTGATGAGATTACAACCCCATTGATGAGATTACAGCCCTCATGACCCAACTATATCAACCCTGAACGTTAATAAATGAGCTCTTCAGAGGATGTTTTATATCTAACCATAACAGGGAATTAATTCCATCCCAGGTGCTCTTCATGGTATTTGGTTTGAGACAAACAGATAATCCAAGGTGGCATTAATAATTTTGTTGTAATCTGAATTAGTATGAGTTTGTTATTTTAAAACCAGAAACCTGTTATCATTTAAATAAGTGATAGTATTAATATAAGGAAAAATATCCATAATGCAATATATCAACTCTGGTTTACTACCTAAGCTTGAAAAGGCCCTGTCTTTATAATTCTCCTTGATAAAACATTCAAGTTGAAAATAAGTCTGAATTCCTTAGGAAGGTATCAAATATCTCTCTACAGAGAAGAAAACCCACTGCCACAAAATGTTTAAAATGATTAAAGAATCAAATTAAGAGCTTGGGCCAGAAAAGGAAAACATGTATTTGAAAGTTGAATTGGGCTTAATGAGTTGGTGAAATAACCTTGAAAGAAAATTCCTGTCCACTGCATTCGCAGCACTGCAGGAAGGGCCACGGGAGTCTCCACTACTGATGAGATGCTGCTGCGACACACCCACTGTAGACGTGGCCCGTGAGCAGGGGCCATCGCTTCTAAATACACTCATAGCCGGGCGTGGTGGCGCACGCTTATAATCCCAGTACTTTGGGAGGCGGAGACCAGAGGATCCGGGTTCGCGGCCAGCCTCAGCTCTCTCGCTCTTTCTCTCCCTGCCTCTTTCTCTCTCTCTCTCTCTCCTTAGTGAGGCCCTCCACAACTTCGTGAGACCCGGTTTCAAAATAAAGGATAAAAAATAGGGCCGGGGGCGTAGCGCGGAGGTAGAACGCCCCTGCGTTCAATCCCCGGTACTGCAAAAATAAATAAATAAATAAAATAAAATAAATAAATACACTCGTGTCTTTTGTGTGCTAGCATTCATGAACATTAACATATGCCAAACCAATAATTCTACATTATCACCTGAAAACCAAGCTTCCAGTAGCGGCTAAATCACAACAGTGAAAGACATCTAGGGTGCTAGACCTCAACTCTTCCTCTTACACTGCTTTACAGTAAAGACTTAAACAGTAACAAAAAAGCACTCTTGAGAATATTATGCAAAGCAGGATTAACCAGTCTCAGAAAGTAAATACTTGTATGTTTTCTCTCATATGTGGAAGCTAGATAGAACTTGGGAAACAAAAGAGAACTCAGATAAAGTAGTAGAGATTCCAATACGCGATGAAGGGGGTTTAGAGGAGGGAGGAGGGGCATAGAGACCTAAAGAGGGTAACAGTTTAAATAATGCTATGTACATATATGAAATTACCAATGCCAAGTTCAATGATATGTACAGGAAGGGGAGGGAGGGGGTGAGATCCGGAGGGAAATGGACCAAGTGTTGTGTTCACCTATATTTCTATCACTCTGTTTCTCAGTATGTTGTATAATTACAATGTACCAGTAAAAGTATAAAAATAATAATAAAGAGGGCTGGGGATATAGCTCAGTCATACAGTGCTTGCCTAGCATGTGTTAGGTCCTGGGTTCAATCCTCAGTACTGAAAAATAGTAATAATAATAATAGTAATAATAATAATAATGAAGTATGTTACAAACAGTCCGGAGATGCTTGAAGGTGTTCCACTGGTCAAATCAGGGACAATTTGAGCATAAAATAATCATGCATAGTAATGAATTATAAACAATTCAAGAAAATTGGGATTCATGAGTTCATACCAATAATAAATAGATTAAGTAAATAAATAGGAAAGAAGGGAGCACTCTAATTTACATTTCAGTACCAATTGACCAGTTGTAGTAAATGAGGAAGAAGTGCAGAAATTGGAAAATCAGCAATTTTTAATTATAGTAAGAATCAATTAGATAAGACTCATTGATGGGTAATATATTTGTGGAGAAATTTGGATGAAAAGCAGATTATTTGTATGGTCTTCGATTGTCTCTACCCAGGTTGTTTATCAGTTGCAAGGGGAAGATGTATTCATATAGTGGTGCCATCAGACAACATACAGTGTTAGCTAAGTGATCAAAATGAACATAATTGATGAGTACATGGGCCTCAAATGCCTTCAGATGTGATACCCCGAGAAGGCCACAGCACTGCCTATGTAGTGTGCTGAGCAAACATGCTCACCGAGAATCTAATCCTGAGTTAACATCAGAATAATGCCAAATGGGTGGCAAACATCTTTTTAATTAAAAAAAGGTAAGAGATTATATTCTTCAAAAATATCTGTGGCATAAAAGACAAGAAAAGGTTGTGGATATGTTCTGGATTTCAAAAAGACTATAAATTTCTTTTTTTATTACATCACTGGGGATTGAACCCAGGACCTCGCACATGCTAGGCAAGAGCTCTACCACTGAGTTATACTCCGTCCTTTTTTACTTTTTATTTTGGACAGGGTCTTGCTAGGTTGCACCGGCTAGTAGCCTCAAATTTGTGATCCTCCAGTCTCCGCCTCCTGATTAGCTGGAATTACAGGCATGCGCCAGTGTGCCCAGCTAAAAAGACTATAGAGACATGACAACTAAATGTAATGCTACAACTAGACTGAACCCTCACCTGGAAACAGAAAATGTACTGGGTCAGATGCCAAAATTGGAATTATATGGATAGTGGGTTTGATAAAAGCATTCTGTCAAAGTTAAAATGAAAGGACTGCAATTAGTTAAATGAACTGTGGTTATGTAAGAGAATACTGTATTCCTTTTTCTTTTTTTGGTGGTACCAGGGATTGAACCCAGGGGCATTCCACCTCCGGGCTACACCCCAACCCTATTTTTTTTTAATTCTTTGTTTTGAAACAGGGTCTCACTAAGTTGCAGAGGGCTTCACTAAGTAGTTGAGGCTGGCTGCGAACCCTGATCCTCTGGTCTCAGCCTCCCAAGTACTGGGATTACAAGCGTGCGCCACCACTCCCGGCTGAGAATTCCTTATTCTTAAGAGATATCCACTGAAGTATTAAGAGGAAAAGGAATGTGATGTGTGAAACTTACCCAAAATGCCTCAAAATATGTGTTTATGCATGTGTGTGCACATGCAGAAACAAGAGGCAGAAAATGAGCCAATGAGTAAAAAAAATAAGGATGTTATTTGAACTCTACTTGCTCTTGCAACATTTTGAAAATCTGAAATTATTTACTTTTCCAAGCAAAGAGTTAAAAAACAAAAGAAAAGAAAAATCTGCCCTGCCAAAGCAGCATGTACAAGAAGAAAAACAATGCTGTTTCTCACTGGCAGACCTGCCCAGCATGTAATGGAGTACGCCTATAGCCATTATGTAGCAAACCAGGAATTATTGTGCACCCACATTTCAGGTGAATTTGATTCCAATTAATGTAGTAGGCAGTCTTGGTAGTTAACGAAACTGCCTTCAAATCAAAGGCAATGTAGTGCAGGTCATGGGATTGGGTTAACTGTAAAAAGCTTCGTCCTTAAGTCCCTAGGTGATACCTGACACACTCAAGCACTAACTTTGTAGCTTGGGTACAGAAGATAAGCGAAAAGTCACACAGTGGTTCCTTTGCATTTGGCCCAGTAGCCAAGTTTAAAAGGACAAACAGGCTGTACTGCATACAAGGTGAAATGCTTAAATGTCACAGCAGCATTGTTAGGACCTATCTGTATGCACAGCAACTATCTATCGTGTGTTCCAAAAAGAAGAGAGTACATTTCATGAAGGGAAATGAGAATAAAAGACTGTATCCTGTTTTAGCATTCCCAGAAGACTCGGAAAAAAATCTTTTAAGAATTTAAATGTTGTTGACTCGACTGACCTATGTATTGTGTCAGTCTCGAAACCAAGGGGAAATACACACAGTGTTTACATATTTCTCACCTGGGAGTACAACGAGAGCCAATCTGCATCAGTCTTTATTTTCAAAGGTAGAGTCCTCCTTCTAATGAGTTTTGGTACATCATTAGAAACTATAATTCTGACTGATTGTTTTCTTTATATGCTCTCAAATATGGGCTTTTTTTGGGGGGGTACTGAGGATGAAACCCAGCGGCATTCTACCTCCGAGCTACATCCCTAGCCATTTTCATTTTTTAATTTTGAAACAGGGTTTCATAGAGTTGCTGAGGGTCTTGCTAAACTGCTGAGACTGGCTTCAAACCTGCTGTCCTCCTGTCTCAGCCTCCTAAGTACTGGGATTCAGGTGTGCACCATCACACCCGGCCAAATATAGGCTTTTATGAAAGTCTGGTGGCAGATTCATTTCTTCCTCCAAAGCATTATGTCAAATAGAATATTTTTCTAGAATTTTTTTTTTGCGGAACTGGAGATTGAACCCAGGGGCATTCTACCTCCAAGGTACACCCCCGGCCCTATTTTTTATACTTTATTTTGAAACCAGTCTCACTTTTTTTTTTTTACTACCTGACAAGGTGTGTGTGTGTGTGTGTGTGTGCGTGCGTGCCTGCATGCGTGCGTGTGTGTGTGTGTGTGTGTGCGTGCGTGCCTGCATGCGTGCGTGTGTGTGTGTGTGTGTGTGTGTGTGTTGGGGATTGATCCCAGGGACAATCTGCCTCTGGGCTGCACTCCCAGCCCTTTTTTTTTATTCGAAACAGGGTCTAAGTTGCTAAGTCTATCTTAGAACCTGTGATCTTTCTGTCTCAGCCTCCCAGGCACTGAGCTTACAGGTGTACACCACTACACCTGTCTCTCTGTTTCTTTTCTTTTTCTTTCTTTCTTTCTTTGTTTCTTTCTTTCTTTCTTTCTTTTTGTAGTGTATTTCCCACTCTAATGAAATTACTTCACTGAAATTATTTGCAAATTGATTATTTAGAAAACAATGATGACTAATTTGTTTCTCAATCAACTGAAAATCTTTGGATGAGATCAAGAAGCTGTTAAACTGGTGGGAGTTATGAGGGGAAATTTTATGCAGTAGAGTTGAAGTTGTCATGGAAGGAAAGGATGAAAACTGACACTCGGGGAGGGGATTTGCCGCCCCGCTTGGATTAGTGGCTTGGCACTGCCACATGATCTCATGTGCCCTCAGTACTGGCTCTGAAGTACTCTGTTCCTTGTTCAAATTAGTGAGATTATTTTCTTAGTATCTTCTCTTCTGGTTGTTTTTTATCTTGTCTTAAGGAATGGGAAGAGGGCACTTTGGTTAATTCAATGGAATGGAGATGAAGAAAAGTCAGGGCCTGACATTGCAGTCTCCTCTCTCAATACAGTAATTTGTTTTAATAATATGTTTCCTCCTATGTTAAGTCACTGCACCTCTTTATGATTTTCTAATACTTAACATTTGAGAAACATAAAGGATTAGATTATTGAAAAAGATGTAAACATTTAAATGAGTTTTATTTAAATAATAAGCAAATCCTGGGGCATATTGATTTCTGAGTCAAAACCTGTGTTTGTACTTAAGTTTCCTTGAGTATGTTACTTTGCCTCATTAAGTTCCAGTTTCCTAGTTCATAAAATGAAGATAATAAAACCTGCCTCATGGGTTTTCTGTGACTACTTGAGATTATAAACAGAGCTTGGCAAGTAGTAAGTGTGAACTGGTACTAGTGTGTGGTGTTTTCCTTATGATTACATTAAGATGGCTCCATTGACCTTCCGGCAGTCATGGCAATGGATCTGCTCACTCCACCTGAACTATCCTTGCAAAACTCCCTTTCTCATGATTGTGTCTACACTTTTCTCAGACGCTATTTGTTTTAGTCAACTTTTCCATTGCTGTGACCAAAAATACCTGACAGGCACAACTTAGAGGAAGAAAGGTTTATTATGGCTCATGGTTTCAGAGGTTCCAGAAGTTTCAGTCCATGGTTAGCTGACACCCTGGCAGCAAGGCACGTGGTAGAGGGACACCATCCTCACATCATGGTGGCTGGAAGTAGAGAGAGGAGGGGGATCCTTCCCCCCACCTCCCCCCACACACACCCCTGAAACTTGCTGCACCAGGGACCAAGCCTTCGACACATGAGCCTGTTGGGGAACATTCCAGACCCAATCCATAGCACCATTAGAGAGTCTCCAATGCCTTGGGGATTATGAATTTATGCATCTGGCTCTTCTTATGTGGATGACAAGCTCCATCAAGACAGAGATGATGTCTGTTTCAGCTCCAACCCTTAAAACTGTACTCAACACAAAACCTGTCAACATTTCTTAGGCACTAACAGATGCTAGGCCCTGCTGTAAGCATCCAAACTGTGAAACCTCATTCTTAGATGAACATTAACTCATTCTACCTCTATGAGGTAGGGATTATTACTGCATGACTTTAATTTCACAGATGAGAAAGCAGAGGCACTGAGAAATCGAGAGCTTGACGAAGGTCTCATAGTAAGAGATGAGCTGGTGATTTGACTCCAGGCTGTCTGTCTATAGAGCTTGCACCCTTGTTCATCTTGCTGTATTGCCTCTTAGGGAATGTGCAATGTGCATATAAACACTTGGATATGCTCCTATCCTTCTTATGGAAAGGATAAGACCAAGGACCTGTGTTATAGCAAAACTATAAATAAAACTCGCTGGTGCATATGTTTATGTTTTATCTGAGCAAAATATAACAGAAGGGTGTTCTTTCCTCTTGATTAAGTAGAGAGTAATTCTTAATCCTAAATGATAAAACTGAGTGCCAGGGATGAAGCCACTGCTCTGATATCATTCACTTGATTGAAGAACCATTCAGCTTGTCCAGGGGTTCTCAGACTTAAATATGCATCAGAATTACATAGAGGGCTTATGAAAAAGCAAATATGTCAGCCCTACCTGTAGAGTTTCTTATTCAGTGTATCTAGGGAATTTATGTTTCCCAGATGTTATTTGGGAATTTATGTTAATTCCCAGATGTTGTTGGTAATGCTGATCTGGAGACTACACTGAGAAGCACCCTTCTCCTCCAAAGCTCAAATGTACTATGTGCCTTCATGATTCTTTCTTCATTACCAAGGTCATATGGCATTCAACTGTTGTTCTGTGCACAGCCATGCAGACTGGCATCACAGATGCCTGATCATGACTTTCATTCAAACCGGGCGTGGTGGCGCACGCTTGTAATTCCAGTACTCGGGAGGCTGAGATAGGAGGATCGCAGGTTCGCGGCCAGCCTCAGCTACTTAGTGAGGCCCTCTGCAACTTAGTGAGACCCTATTTCAAAATAAAGAATAGAAAAATAGGGCTGGGGGTGTGGCTTGGAGGTAGAATGCCCCTGGGTTCAATCCCCAGTACTGCAAAAAAGAAAAATGACTTCCATTCATAAATTTAAGAAATGGCATTTCAGCAGAATCTCCAGCTACACCATGAGGCAATTTCAATGTGTTGACCAACCTTCACAGAATGATTCAGGCACTAAGGGACAAAGCCTCCCAGATATCATGGAGAATAAAGTATGGTGTGCTTGAATTCCTGGGTTTTGTGTGAGAAAACAGATAAAACTACTCCATGAGTTATATGTTGCATGGACGAGCATTATCCTGAATAAAAAGAAATGTGCCACTAATGGTAGAATACTGTTTTTGAGCTGTCAATGATTTTTGCCTCCCCTCTCACTTGATTTCTCCTTTCCCTTTCCCCCATCCAAGCAGATAGTCAGGTCTGTTCTCAACTCAGGGCCCAGAAAATAGAGGGAGTCATGATGAAAAGAAGTGACCAACCTTATTGCTATGGTTTCCTAAAGCCTAGTGCCTTGAAATAATACAAAGGAAAAATCACAATGGAATGAAGGAGGCCTTTCTCTCAAGACTTAGAAAGAAAGCCAGGTGTGGTGGCGCACACCTGTAATCCCAGTACTTGGCATGCTGAGACAGGAGATCACAGGTTCAAGGACAGCTTCAGCAATCTAGTAAAGCCCTCAGCAACTTAGTGAGACCCTGTTCCAAAATTAAAAATAAAAATGCCTGGGGGTGTAGCCCAGAGGTAGGATGCCTCTGGATTTAATCCCCAATATCACACACACACAGACACACACACACACACACACACACACACACACACACACACAAACTGAGATTCCCTCAGCATGGGAGGGTGAAACCTCAAGACAAGGTTACAAGAGCAGAGGTCCTTGGGTCATGGAGAGAAGCACCATGCATCTATTCCGGGGTAGATAGCTATGGAGTCAAAGAGGAAATGCTGTACCATGCACTTAAGAAAATGAGCCACAGGCAGCCTCGGAAAATCCCACACTCTCCTGCAGTTTAGAAGCACCAGAAAGACTTGCACACAGTAAGCATAGTGGAAAGTGAGGGGGGCCGTGGATGAGAAGTAAGTAGTTAGCAAACTTGTAACGGTTAATGAGAGGACGCCCTCACTCTACAAATGAAGCCTTGATCGGATGCAGCTCACTCAAATGTCTGGACAATAGGACCCCATCCAACTTAAACACATCCCCACAAGATGATGGGGGACCCCAGACTGACCGACAATTGTCCATGGAAATTTGTTTGTGCAACTGAATTTGTAGATGGAGAATTATATTCAATAACAACCTAAAAAAGGAGAGCCATAGGCCCATGTACTTAGTAAGGAGACGTCAATGGTATTTACCATCTCAGGGGGAAATGCAAAGGTTTTAAGGACACTAGGAAGTATTACTAAGAAACAACGTATGAAAAATAGTTTCAATTCTTACTGGAACCCCCAGTACATGAATTGTATTAACTGAGTCAGATAGAGTGTTTCTTTCTGAACATCAAAAAGTCTTTTACATTTTACAGAAATGTTTAAATGTTAAAAAAAAATTCAGAGACATATCTAAAATTCTGAGTAGTGATTTTTATTATTTGTGTGTGTGTGTATGTAGTACTGGGGATTTAACCCAGGGGCATTCTACTTCTGAGCTACATCCCCAGACCTATTTTATTTTTATTTGGAAACATGGTAACACTAGGTTGCTGAGAGCCTCACTAAGTAGCTGTGGCTGTCCTCGAACCTGCGATCCTCCTGTCTCAGCCTCCCAAGTACTGGGATTACAAGGGTGTGCCACCACACCCGGTTATGAGTAGTGATTTTTAAAAATCTTCTTTCTGATGTGGTTTCATTATTCTTTTCCCTCTTCTTACATTCCTTCCCAAGACAATATTGGGTATAAAATCTTGAGTTTTAACATTTTTATTATTACAGTGATCCAAATTTTTTATTAAAGTACATATATTATATCATATAATATAGCCCATTTGATCTTTCGGTGTTTTAAATCCTTCCATTTCTAAGGCCTATGAAATAAAGCTTACATGAAAAGGGAGTTGGAGGACTATTTATTCATCACGAAATGCCATTGGCATTTAGCTTTTCCTTCTGAGGTGCCAATCATTTTCCTCTCTAATTTTTCAGCTAATTGCACTCTGCTCCTTTCTGACCTGCGGACTTGGAAGTACAGCCACTGCAGGGCTCTGTGACATCCAGGTAGACATCTTAGGAACACTGATGAAACTGATAACAGGCCATTTTATAGGGCCCTGAAAGCTACTCAAGAAACTAACAAGGTCCATTAGACTTTCTGTCATGCATATGATGGGAAAAAATATACCACCATAAGATCCACGCGATTGTCCTGCTGTGACAGCAGTAGCTATTGTGCGCCAGAGGGTTTTGGACGGTGGCTCCACCTCGCTGTTTATGCTCTGCTGGCCAGTGGGAGTTTCAGGTATGGCAAGGTAACAGAAGGGGCTTTGTGATAGGCTATCAGTGACAAACAAGAACAACAACGTGCAGCCCCGGGGCTTGACAAGAAGGAGAAGCTCCACAAAAGGAGAATGACCTGCTTCGGGTTCCCGTTTCAGTCTAACATTCACTTCCTCCCACAAAGCTCAGTTGGTGCGTTCGTGTCCGAATCACATTCGAGCCTTGTACAGAGTGATGGGAGTCAGGCTCAGATATTTTAAGTGGATTTCTTTTCTTTGTACTTCACTTTGAACTGCTTTTAAACCTACAGATGTTTGGAGAGCTGTCCAAATTAAACAACTGAGAAGATACATGGAAAAATATGTTCCCAGGTTAATGTTTTATTTTTATATAAATGGAATGTTTGTGTGTGTGTGTGTGTGTGTGTGTGTATGTGTGTGTGTTACCTATGGTGTATAGACTCAGTCTTTGCTGTATATATAACTGAGGGTCTAAGAGGTAAGCTTCCTTTTTTTTTTAAATAAGATGGACTTCTTTTTTTTTTCACCAAAAGCTATATAAGCTCTCATTTCAATAAGTAATTGTTTAGCACCTACTACTCAATCTTTTTTTTGGGGGGGTACCAAGGATTGAACCCAGGGGCAGTATATCTCTGAGCTACACCCCCAGCCCTTTAAATTTTTTAATTTTGAAACAGGATCTCGCTAAGTTGCTGAGGGCCCCACTAAGTGGCTTAGGCTGGCTTCAAACCTGTGATCCTCCTGTCTCAGCCTCCCAAATACTAGGATTACAGGAGTGTGCCACCACACCTGGCTCTACTACTCAATCTTACACTGCACCCTGATGGGAAAGACAAGACGCAAAGGTGAGCAACAGATGGTATGGTAACTGAGATGTAGCCAAATAATAATAATACGTGATGTATTATTACCATGCCACATTTCCTATCAAGGTATTTCCAGATTTTTCTGTATTTCTTATCTCAATGATTTCATCTTCGTACATTCATGTTTTATGACATACAATATCATCTCTTACTCAAGAAAACCTAACATAAGAAAAGTCACTTTAGCCAGGCGTAGTGGTACATACCTGTAGTCCCAGTACTTGAGAGGCTGAGACAGGAGGATCAAAGGTTCGAGGATAGCCTCAGCAACTAGTGAGACTCTCATCAACATAGTGAGACCATTTAAAAATAAAAATAAAATAGGGCTGGGGGTGTAGCTCAGAGGTAGAATGCCTCTGGGTTCAATTCCAAGAAAGAAAGGAGGGAGGGAGGGAGGAAGAGGGGAAGCAGGGAGGGAGGGAGGGAGGCAG
>PVJS01010114.1:0-39973 GCA_004027185.1 Glis glis | reverse complement strand
CTGAGGCTGACCGCGAACCCGGATCCTCCGGTCTCTGCCTCCCAAAGTACTGGGATTACAAGCGTGCGCCACCACGCCCGGCTGCCCCAAATCTTCTAATTCCAAAACAATTTACTGATATCCTATGCTGTCCTTATTGGAGATGGATATGATATAAACCTGAATTTTTACTAAAATAAAATTCAAACTCTACATAATTCAGAATAAAATTTTTCAATCTTATGGGACAATGAACTACTACCACTCACGTTACTTAACAATATTTTCTAAATATATCAGATAAAATAAGTCAGAATAAAATATATCAGAATACAGAAAATTCAGAACATAAATGAAATTAAATGAAGTTGCTAGTGAAATTTTAACATTTAAAAAAAGAGCTACAGTTAGTTCACTTGCTTTTACAAATTCATAGTTTGAAAGTCTATTTTGTTTGTTCCTTTGCATATTTTATATTTTTGCTTTTATACTTTGCAATATCTTTTTACATATTCTTTTATTGGTGCATTATAATTATGCATCATAGTGAGATTTAGTGATACAAACATACATGCACACATGGTGTATTTCCTTCCGTGTCCCACCCCACTTCTCCCTCCTCCATCCCATCCATGTTAGTGAGATTGGTAGCGATAATCTTCATATATGGACATAACTTTATTTGAACTGTTTCCTTCCATCCTTGATCCTCCTTTTCTCCTCCCCCATCTCCCTTTAGTGATCCAATGCATTTCAGCTGGCCAGAAAATGAAAAGGTGTTCTGCATTGCAATGTATGCTTAGAGTCAAGGACCAGTAAAGGACTGGTCTCAAAAGTTACTCGCTCTCTCATGTCTTACCTGATGTCTATACTGCAATCCCATTTCAGGGTACTCCATAAAGTAGAAATGATTTAATGCACCACTCTTTGTAAGCATTTTCTTTTGAGGGATACTTATACTCTTCTAAATAATCATGTGCTTTTGAAAGCAATCAGTGTAATTGCCAGAAAAGCTCCTTTGATACAAGTGCAAGGCATGTTATTGGATTTCACAGCAAGACAAGACAATAAGACAAAAAAAAATAATTCTATTCAATTGTATATCAACATACTCCATGGTGTTCAGCAACTTTTAAGCCAGAAATTTTCAAATAAAGCCAAAACTACAGTACTGCTCTGCCCTCTAGTGACTAGCTAGGTTTTGCTAACTATGTGTTTTTCTTTTCTTTTCCTTTTTTTTTTTTTTTTTTTTTTGCGGTACTGGGGATTGAACCCAGGAGCATTTTACCTCCGAGCTACACCCTCAGCCCTATTTTTTATTCTTTATTTTGAAACAGAGTCTCACTAAGTTGCCTCACTAAGTAGCTGAGGCTGGCCGAACACCCAGATCCTCCGGTCTCAGCCTCCCAAGTACTGGGATTACAAGCGTGCGCCACCACGCCCGGCTTTCCTTTATTTTTTAAATTCATTTTTGAGCACTACTTAGGATTTTTTTTAACTACATTATGGCTGCGTTTTCATCCTTTGAGTAGTGAAAAAAGTTCTCATCAACTTGTATGAACACAATTTGTGAAAGTGACTATAGAGTTCAACAATTCTTTTTTATTGGGATGGCCCATCTAAGTACTGTAAAGTAAAAAAAAAAAGCTTCTTAAAAAAGTACAATCTATTCTAATCCTTACATTTTATATAGTTTATTTGGAAAGATCAAGAAATTCCATTTAGTTTCTGTATTAAGAACTGTATAAATTTTATAACTTTGTAATTCCCAAATTGGTCAATTCTATTATTTTGGAGTCTGAGGTATCAAGATGAGTGTTACTGTGTATACCACACACAGGTGAGCAATTTTCTACTAATTATATTAGAAGAAAAAATACTTAACACAAAAACTATACTGAACATAATTTACCTTTAATTGTTCAAATGGCACTTTAGGATTTTCATGAAGGTCAGTATCATCATTAGAAAACTCACTATCACTTTACCAACATGTATGGAAACATTAATCAAAGATGTCAGTTAAGACTGAATTACTATACAGTGATTCACCCTAGTACTTCAATGAAGGGAACTTCTTTGTCATAGTAAAATGTCCCTCTTAATTTCTCTGGCCATATGCCTCTTGTGAGGAACTGATGCATTTCTAGAACACTATTTCTACTTTCACTAAACCCAGCATATCACTTCTGTCTACATGAGTATGTTAAAAATCAGCATTACATTCGTGCATGTGAATGTCAAGGTTGCTTGAACACGTGAGGATGATCTACAGACAGCATGACGTTGTGCTTAGGAAAACAAATGCCACAGCCAGATTGCCAGAGATGGAATTCCAGCTCTGCCACTTATTAGCAGTGCAGCCTCAGGCAGATTATTTAACCTTTCTATGCTTTGGCTCCTTCATCTAAAAAAACTGGAATAAGAAAAGGCACCTACCAATAGTAATGTTTTATATTTTGGTAGGTATTTAGGTTACACTGGTAAATGCATTTATCAAAACTCAAAGAATGTGCTTTTAAGATTAGTGCATTTCACTAAGTTTATATTTCACATCAAAGAAGCAAAATCTACATATAAATACTGAACTCTTTCTAGATAATACACATCCTGAAGTACTTAGGAGGAGATGTAGTGATGCTTTTAATTTATTTTCAACTGTATCAAAACTTAAGTTGAAGCCGGGCATAGTGGCGCACGCTTGTAATCCCAGTACTTGGGAGGCTGAGACCGGAGGATCCGGGTTCATGGCCAGCCTCAGCTACATAGTGAGGCCCTCCACAACTTAGTGAGACCCGGTTTCAAAATAAAGGAAAAAAATAGGGCTGGGGGTGTAGCCCGGAGGTAGAACGCCCCTGGGTTCAATCACCGGTCCGCAAAAAAAAAAAAAAAAAACTTAAGTTGAATCGAAGAGGGATAGAGGGATGGATTTTTAATAGATACATAAAAAATAAATAAAATATAAATGGCCAAATCTAAGTGATGAGTATATGAGTTTTATAACAAAATGTTGAAGGAATATGCACTTACCTCTCTTACCTCTCCTTGGGTTGGTGCAAAAATTAAACATACGCAGCAGTCTTAAGTATAAAGAACAGTAATTGCCTGACCTAATCAACAACGGCATATAGCGATGTTTATGTAAGGAAATGAAAAGCAGTGATCAATTCTTGCCAAGTTGGCAGAAAAGGGGAAGGAAGTAATGAGGCGCTGAGCTCCCACACTGGGGTGAATATTGCCGTCAAAGGTGCTACAGCTCAAATTTCAAATACATCATAAAGCTGCATGGGCCATGTAAAGAACAGTCTTTGAAAGTCAGAAAGAGCCGTTCTTTAATTAGTCATGAAACTCAATTTATTTAAATGTTTTGAGCTTCAGTTCCCTTGTGTATAAAGTAGGAAGAATGGGTACCTACATCTAAGGGTCATTGTGAAGACTGAATATATATTCATTGTGAAGATTACATGAGTATATATTCATACACATGCATACATACATACATAGAAACTAGCACATAAAATGCAAATAACAGTGGCAGCTTTCATCATTTTAATCATTATTACTTCCTAGGGTGAGTCTTATATACCCTTACCACCATTCTCTGCAGATGGAAACAAAAGTGACCCCATACCTAGTTCTCATTCTAGAAATTGAACACACAGCTGGCCCAACTATTCTGAAGAGCTAGTTTCTAAAGGATCTTTACTAAAAGAGCAGGCCTTACACAAAGTAGCAGTACTTGGTATAAAAGAAGAGTTGGCAGTGACAGGGAACACATTATTCATCCCTCTGTAATGCCAATTATAATAAATATAAGCCCTATGGGTGAGGCATTTAGGAAGTGTGCTTGCTGATGACATTTTGAAGAAAGCCACTTCGGTGCATTTGAGGAAATAATATTAGCACCTGGATAAGCTTTGATTTGAAACAGTCTAAGGTAGCATATTCCAAGAAAAGAATATTAAAACTACACTTATAAAAAGTGAGTTCTATATTCCCAGGGAGTAGATTTGTAAATCATTACACATTACTCCATGAAGACAGTGACTCAACACAGAGTTTCAGTTAAAAAGAGAATCGAAAACTTGGCACTGAAAGGGGGGATATTGAAAACATTATACATACATGGCTTCTGCCTTGACCACTCTATGAAAACTGCTTTTTCTAAAGGTTTATTTACCCATGGATCACTAACCCAAGGCCTATTTTTTTAGGAATTTAGATATCTCTCAATTTTTCAACATTTCTTATGATAAAAATCCTACCTTCCATAACAGTATACTCCATTGCTTTTCCCACCATTAATCTGATTTTCTTTCCTTTAAGCCTTCCTTAATAAACAGATTCAGCCTTACGTATAGGCCACTTTCACTGATTTTCAAAGTTTCAGCTCTACCTTTCCCTTAAACTATACCAGTCTTTAGCCTCAATTATTTTTGAATGCACCTCAAATTTATAACTATATACTGAACATAATCATAGGAATATCCTCTCTGCATTCCAAATCCAATTCACCCCAGACTTCACCTCTTCCCTCAATAACTCAGCTTCTTCTTGGTCTCCTTACTTCTGGTGGCAACATTACCACTTTTCTGAACACTCACTCCTAAATAAAAATCGTTATCTTTGACTTCCTTTTCAACACCCTCCATTGTTTCCTTCCCTCTTCCTATGCCTCTACACTCTAGATAAGTTAGGTTTATTGCCAAGTTCCATAGGTTAGTAGCTTTTTAATTGGTTCAGGTGACAGATACCTGGAATTCATATTTGAGAAACAGTGAAAGCTAAATTTACAATCATGAAACACACACAGAGACTAAATAATAGGATGCATCAAAAGTGTTTCAGAAACTTTTTTTGAAGAAATCCTTATTAAAACCATCCATTTTGCCGGGCGTGGTGGCGCACACTTGTAATCCCAGTACTTTGGGAGGCAGAGACCGGAGGATCCGGGTTCGCGGCCAGCCTCAGCTCTCTCTCTCTCTCCCCTGTCTTTCTCTCTCTGTCTCTCTCTCCTTAGTGAGGCCTCTGCAACTTCGTGAGACCCGGTTTCAAAACAAAGCATAAAAAATAGGGCCGGGGGCGTAGTGCGGAGGTAGAACGCCCCTGCGTTCAATCCCCAGTACCACAAAAAAAAAACATCCATTTTTACCCCTTGTATTGGAAAACATACATCCACAGCATAGCCTACATGATGTCTCTCATAGTAGTCCCATTTTCCAACTGTCAACTCCCTATCAGAAGAATCAATTTCTTCTTACCTAGGATAATGCTAAAGCCCCCTCCAGCCAATCCTTCCAATGCCTATCTGCTCAAAGATTTTCAGTTGTTCATCTGCAGGGGTGGGGGAAGGGGATCACACTGATTTGCCTTTTCACCAACATTTGCCATTTTAACTTTACATATATTCCAGTCAACTGACAAAAGGAGCCTATTTCAACTTTCCAGACTTGTGCTGTATTTCCTCCATTGTATAATAGTCTTCCTTGATATCCTTCAGTAAGACTTAGGCAGTTTCTCAGAATCTGCCCCCTGCCCCAGGTTTCAAGCATGTGAGGCAAGCACTCTACCCTTAAACCCCCTTCTTCAGAATGCTTAATATTGAAAAGCTGAATAGGTTCCGTCTAGGGTCCTTCTGACTACACAGCATATGATTCTAAAAAATCATCCTACAGCTCAAAAAAAGTGATCCATTTAAATGTCATCTATAAGAAAACCTTCAAGTTTCTGCCTGTCCTTATTAATCTCCAGGAAGCAATAGTGAGCATTATACAGTTACAAAAAGGATAGGTATAAGCATTCAGAAGTAAAAGTTCTAAAATATTTTTTCAGAGGCACATTATAAACTCCAATGTATAAAATATTCTACTACAAGCCAGGCATGGTGGTGCACGCTTATAATCCCAGTACTTGGGAGGCTGAGATACGAGGATTGCAGGTTCGCAACCAGCCTCAGCTACTTAGTGAGGCCCTCCAGAACTTACTGAGACCCTGTTTCAAAATAAAGAATAAAAAATAGGGCTGGGGGGTGTAGCTCAGAGGTAGAATGCCCCTGGGTTCAATACCCAGTACCACAAAAAAAAATCTACTACAATGGAAATAATTTTTACAAATCTGTGATTTTGATGATTAAGTAAAAATACATAAAAAGAGGCAGGACAGGGACATCTTTTCTAACAAGATATATTCGCCTAATTAGAATGATTCATCTTATTTTTTTCTAAAAGGTGAGATTTGAATTGTATAATAAATGCTATGCCCATCATCTTAACAGGAACAACTAAGCTATCAAATATGAAAACTCTTATTATTCATTTAAACATTCACTTTACTAAATGAAGTGAAAGAGGATCTGTATGCTTCCATCCTTCTAATGGCCTGACAAAATAAATGCAACAATAAGAGGTTTGGTATGTAAGGGGATTGACAGTGATGGCTAATTTCAAACTCTATTGATTCTTTTATAATATACCTAATAAGATGTTCTGGTAACTCTAACAACACTGAAAACCTAGTTGGTATTCTAAAACTATACTGAGGGAATGGACAGAGTTTCATATTCATGTCCATCTGAGTGGTGCTGGATGGAGAGATGGTATAAACTACTCTGCACATACACCTCATATTTGTATGTTCTAAATCTCTCTTATTTGGCAATTCTTCATTGTAACTCGTGTAGCACAATTTATCAGGACAGTGCTCAACATATAAATGGCAGCAAAGCCCTATTCAGAAGTCAGTTCACCTGACAGTCTAAGTGTCTATGGTACTGTTTAGTACCTTGAAGCACTATCTAAAGTGAATACTTGTGCCATAAGGAAGAGACTTGAGGAGACACTTGATAATAGATGGTCTTAAAACAAATCTTAAGAAATAACGAAATAATCACATAATTCATCTATTTTTTTTAGAATAGTAATATAGGCCTAGCAGAGGTAGAACAATTGCAATTAAACTAAACAGTTTACAGAAGTCAGTATAAAACTAAAAGGCAATATTCCTATCTACCATTTCCATGGATAAATTTAAATACAGATAATACCTAAAAATACCTCCCAGAATAAAACACCAAAAAGTGGGCTTCAGTCAACTTTCTGGCACATGTTAACTGCATCTAGGTATTATGTCCCATTTCTTTAAGACTAGTGTAAACCAATTTTGCCTATCTTCTATCTCACAATCTTCACAAGCACACCACTCTCAGGGTCACTGATAAAGTTAGAGAAACATTTATTAGAAGGCTAACAAGTCTTAATAAACACCTGCTGCAAACAGGTACCCAGAATTGCTGTGCTGTTCATTTTCAGTTCTCAGACCAACTAAAATTTATTGGTTATAAGACTAAAGGCAAACTTAAAGGTACAGAGAGACCTTTAATTTTGAAGAACACATCTCTTCTTGAACTCAGTCTGTGAAAAACAATTATCCCCATAAAACTAGGGTATGCTGACTAACACCAAGTTCAATGGAATATAGGATTAATGAAACGTGAATTCCTATAATACTAATTCACCTAATGTTTATTAAGCAATCTCCATGTGCCAAAGACTCTTTGTGGGCTTGGGGAATATAGCCATACACAAAATAAACTTTCTAGTGTAAATTTAACTCCCTTAGGAACTTGAAGAAGGTCTTACAAAAGAACTATATTTATACACAGATATATACATACAGTGGTATGTGAATATGCAGCATATCCAGTAAACACAGTACATATTTCACATTGAAATGCATTTAAGTGCTGAGAAATGTTAGGAGCAATTCACTTATTGCTACAATTTTCATCTGGAATGCCCCCAAAGACTCACATGCTAAAGGCTTGGTCTCCAGACTGTCTGCGGGGAGGTGGTGGAAGCTTTGAGAGATGGGGCCCACTGAGAGTCCTCTGAGTTACTGGAGATGTGTCCTTGAAGATGATCCTGGTCTCTTTCCTTTACCCCCCAGGCATGGGATGAGCAGTTTTGCTCAGCAACATGGCATCATTGCCATCTAACACCCCACTGGAGGCCTAAGAGCAATGGGTCTACCTGATCATGGGCTGGAATGTCTAAAAGCACAAGCCAAAACAAACCTTTTCTTTATAAGTTAGTTATCTCTGGTATTTGTTACAGTGATGGAAAGCTGATTAACACTCCTATAAGATCCATTTGTTTTCCCGGGGAAGCATGAGTCTCTATCATTGAGGTCAGATGGACTACAGACTTCAATATAAAAATAATTTACCCAACACCTTTCAGAGCATCATCAACCACATGGAGAGAAGTCATGCCTGAATGTAGAATATACTGTCCTTGACTAGTGAAATTCATGTCAGTAGAGTGATCCTACTGTGGAGAAGAAACAAACTACTAAAATTCATTGTATGTTTTTGAGTTGCAGTCATTTCAGAAATAACTTTTAGGGTGGACTGAAATCCAAAGTGTTTTAAAGACTTAAAATACCTTTTCACCAATTAAACTGACATCTACAAAATAAGATCACTGCTCAAAAGTTTACCCTGTAGTCAATAAACACAGAACTGATAAATTCTACAAGTTAATTTAAAATTATTTGTTCACAAAAGTGTTCAAGGGTTGGGGATGTAGCTCAGTGGTAAAGTGTTTGCCTAGTGAGCTTGAGGCACTGGGTTTAATGCCAAGCAGTACCCAAAGGAAAAGGCGGGGGGCTTAAGTCTCAAAGCCTTGTCTCCTTTTGGTTATACATTTTTTCTGTTTTAGATAGATATCAATTTACCAGAAATTGAGATTACTCTAGTGACATACCACACACACACACCACCACCACCACCACCATCATCCAAAGATATAAAAGAAATTATTTTGAACATATACCAATATTCAACAAATAAATGTACTAATCCCAAGTACCTATTAACTGATTGTTATAGTTAGATATAAAATGGCCCCTGAAAAGCTCATAAATTGATGTTCAGAGTTGATATAATTGAGTCATGAGGGTTGTAATCCCAGCAGTGGATAAATCTATTGCAATGGATTTATCTGGGTGGTGGCCTCGGCTGGTAGGGTGTGGCTGGAAAAGGTGGGTCCCTGGGAGTGTGCCCTTGGGGATTACATATGGTTCCTCCTTCCTTTGCTCTCTCTATGGCTTCCAGCCTCCATGATGTGAGGGTGAAGGCTTATACTCTACCTCTCTCCACTTCCGGTAGCCATGCCCTGAGATTAGTGGTGTCTGGCCTCACATGGACTGAACTCAAAATCTCCAAACTGTGAGCAAATAAATCTTCCTTCCTTTAAATTGTATAGTCAGTTCTTGGATTATAGCAGTGAAAATGCCGACTAATATACTGATGCACTTAATTGAAAAGGTATGTGATCCTATAACATTCATTGAATTGCAATTTAGCCTACACTGGAGAAATTCAAACAACTATTATCCAACTTAAGAACTGAGATCAGAAAATAGAAGGAAAAGAAAGGGAGAAAAAAAGAAGGTAGGAAGGCAGGACAATAAATAGGTAGATATATCAGGTTTAGGGCTTCTAGACTTCTGCTGAAATCACTTCAAATATAAAATCTTTTCCCCCTTCTGTTCACCAAAATCTTAAATATATGCCATTTCCCTATATGAATTCTCAACTGATTCACAAAGTAAAAGAATATTTCCTTGGAAAATGTGAATCAGCTTAATAAGACAGTAAACAGAAACAGATATAACCCAAAAAAAGTAACTATCTTGTTCCTCAACCAAATTTTCAAATACATTCTATTCCTAAATAACAATGAATACACATGGAAGTCAATCTTCACAATATTTTAATTTCTTCATTATACAAATCATTCTCATTTTGAATTTAAGACTTGATTCCTTCACTTATAAGAATCTCATTTTCATGCAGTGACTTCAAAGTGGAAGAAATATGAATTGAGTAATTTCAAATGTCTTCCACCTCAAAGATACCAAAGATAGTTTTAGAATCTTAGAAGACTAGAGAGAATCAGTTTTCTTGTTTATATATTATTATTATTATTATTATTATTGGTGGTGGTACTGTGGATTGAACCCAGAGGCATTCTACCTCCAAGCTATACCCCCAGCCCTTTTTAAAAATTTTTTTGTTTTGTTTTGTTTTTTGAAACAAGGTCTCACAAGGTTGCTGAGAGTTTCGGAAAGTTACTAAGGCTGGTCTTGAACCTGTGATCTTCCTGTCTCAGCCTCCTAAGTATTGGGATTACATGTATGTACCACATGCCCAGTTAGAATGTACTTTTTTAACACCTCCATTTCATTCTTTGGTAAAAAAAATAAAATATACCTACCTCTGTTATGGATGAAATTATGCCCTCCCCCTATCAAAACTCATAGGTCGAAGCCCCAGTCCCCAACATGATGAATAGGGAGGAAGTGAGGTCAGAAGGGTGGGACTCTAATCCAACAGAACTAGCATAATTTTGAGAAGGGGAAGAGACACCAGAGCTTGCTCATTCTGTAACACACAGAGGAAGCACCACTTAAGGACACAGTGTATAGCTGGGTATGGTGGCGCACGCCTATAATCCCAGTCCTTGGGATGCTGAGGCAGGAAGATCGCAGGTTTGAGGACAGCCTCAGCAACCTAGCGAGACTCTGTTTCAAAACAAAAAATTAAAAGGGGGTGTAGCTCAGAGGTAGAATGCCCCTGGGTTCAATCCCCAGTACCAAAATAAGAAAAAGGATACAATGTCCAAGCCAAGAAGGTAGCCCTCAGAAGGAACCACATTATCACATTTGTCAGCATTTTACTCATGCATTTCTAGCCTCCAGAACTGTAAGAATATACATGCCTATTGATTAAACCACCCAGACTATGGTGTTTTGTTACAGCAGACTTACAACCAAAGATGAAGAGTTTACAATGTGTGTTTGTGGGGGTTGGAGTACTGGTGATTGAACCCAGGGGCATTCTACCTCCAAGCTACACCCCCAGCCCTATTTTATTTTTATTTTGAAACAGGGTCTTGCTAGGTTGATGAGAGTTTCACTACTTGCTGAGGCTGTCCTCGAACCTGCAATACTCCTGTCTCAGCCTCCCAAGTACTGGGATTACAGGAGTTCACCGAACCACCACGCCCAGCTCAGAGTTTACAATTTTGAGGTAGTTTTACTCTTCTGATAATCCAGCTGAATGAATAACTGACAGTAACAAAGGTGTTCCATTTACAAAAAGAGTCTGGAACGTGAAAAAAAATGCACCCCTCAAATCATTTATATACATACATACATGTGTTATTTTAAATAAAGAAATGAAATTTTCATTTTAGAAAGATCATATGGCTTTGAATCATAAAATATATTCTATGTTGTACCTGGTTGTGAGAGTACAAGGAGACGATGTTAACAGAGAAGTTCTTAAGGAGTCCAAATTAATTAAACCTTCATTGAAGAAAAGCCAACAGCAATCTTGAAATAGAACTACTGACTCCATTTGAAACCAAACAGCATTCATTGCACATGGTGAAGAAAATTTCAATGGTACCATCCCCTTTCTTCTACCTTCCCTCAAGATTATGTGAAATTTGAATTTTTTGAATCTTGATGCTGACTTCATTAATCAGATTATATCTACTTTTGGCCATCATTCAGTCAGGCATGGTGGCATCTACCTTTAATCCCAGTACTTGGGAGGGTGAGACAGGAGGATCACAGGTTTGAGGACAGCCTCAGAAACTTAGCAAGACCCTCAGCAAATAGCGAGACCTTGTTTCAAAATAAAAAGAGCTGGGGATGTAGCTCAGAGGAAGAATGCCCCTGGGTTCACTCACCAGTATGAAAAAATGAATGAATGAATGAATGAACGAACGAATTGTTGAATTGTATCAACTTCTCATTATATAATATATACTTCTCATATATAATATTCCATATAAAAATAACAAAAGTATTTATGGTCAAATAATTCTAGATGTTAAAAAGATTCATTTACTACATGACTTCTTGGAATCTATTATGTGTATTCTATCTCCCCCAAAAAAGCAGTAGATGTTATTGTCAAATATTATAGTCAAAATATGCACTGTCCCTATCAGCCTTTCCCTACCTCACCCCTCTTACTGGCCACTGGCACACAAGCTTGGTCAAGTGACCTGCCTTGGACAAGAAATATGAGAAGTAGTGGCATAGGTCGCTTCCAAGCAGCTGTTTGAAGAGCCATCACTCCACCACCACTTTTTTCGCCTTCCACCACAAGACTTTGTGCAGCCCAGGAATGAGCAGGATGTGGAGCACAGCAGACTCATCAGGGACATGAACAAACATAAGAAACTTTACAGCCATACACTACTAAGATCTGGGGACTCTTCTGAAATATAACTGCCTAAGTGGACTGCCAGGATTTATTTCCTAAATTATTCTTGGCTTTGCATGACATCTTTTTTTGTTTCTTAATCGATAAAATATTTTAAATGACTCTGTGTGTGTGTGTGTGTGTGTGTGTGTGTGTGTGTGTAGGTATATATGTGCATATGCTAGATGTTGTAGCCATCTTCAATTAAGCTTTCATCTTAAATGTTTTTCAATTTAAATTTCTGTCAATTTCTGCTTATAGTCAATAAAATGTTTTATTGTAATAATCAGATTAACATCCAGAAGTCACAGATCAAATGGCTGAGTCAAGACTGTCATACTAATGCTAGTACATGACTTCATTTTCTAAGCAGGTTGGATTAAGTACCCTGCCTTACTTTCTATATTTGTACTCATATTTAACAAATACAAAATATTGTCACAAATTTAATTTTCTTTAAGCCATACTATAATTCCCTTTTAGATTAGCAACTGAGAAAATGTATATTTCAGTATATATTTTTGAATATTACAGCCTATTCAATGCTGATCAAGGAAAACCATAATTAATTATATTCTGACAGGCATTTTTAAATCCAGAATTTGTTTTTCTAACAAGTGTGCCTTAAACGATAGCATAGTTAAGAGGAAAGACAGTAACTAAATACCAGTCTTCTTCTTACTGGCACTAAGATTTTGTTGGTGTTTTGTATGTTCTTAACAATACTTACTATATTTGCTCATTTTACATTATTTTACAACAGGTTCTTTAGTCTTACAAATCATCAGTTTACCATACAGTATTCGTTATTCAGTAAAGTAATCAAACATTTTCTTCCCAGATTGGGAAATAATCTATGCAATTAAGTAATCATTACTAAAATGAACTTTAAAATATTAGTGCCATATTTTAAAAGAAATATTTTTCCTAGAGCAACAGTTTTGAAAGTAACTTCCATACAAAAGTAGAGTGAGTTTCAGTTTGATAAAATTTGTCACGTGTATATATTTTCAAATCACAACTTTTCTTCAGTATAGTTTTCACATTTTAAGTGATTTCACAATGCCAATGCACAAAACTCTATTATTTTTAATAGGTAACAAAAACTCCATAATGCTTTGCTACTGATTTGTTTTTCAATGAATACTAATGATTATACAAAAATGTACTTTGGGAGAAATTGACCAATTAAATATTTTTAGATATGTAACCTCTAAATATCTAGGACTTTAATGAATTGACTTTCACCAATTATATACTGTCTGGAAGAAACAAATCAGATATTTTGAAAATCTTTTAAATTTCATGATTCGAAAAGAAACTCTAACTTACTTGATGATGAAGATTAAAATATACTTAAAAAAATAAAATTGATGAGAAAAAATACACAATTGTCAAACTTGCTGGATCAGTATGGAACATGAATCCATCAGACGGGGAAAGGCTGAGACCAGCTCTGACAACACAGAGTTCTTGACTCCTCGCTGCTTCTAGGTAAGTAAGGAAGATGCACTTTTAGTGCAGCTCTTACCAGTCAAGTCAAGACTTTCCATTGTGATCCCAATGGACTATCAGAACTTTCAGCTTCTGTGATGCAGCAGGATTCTGTGAAAGAGGCAAGCAAAGGGATTAAAACAGGAAGAGCCAGGAAGGCCTTTCAAACTAAGCTGGTACTTACTCTCCTTTGGCAAAATAACCTCCCAATAAAATGAATTAACAGCCAAACAATCAAAATCAGGTAAACACATCCCTAAACTAACACTGCTTAAAGAAAGAGTCCCAAAATGTTTATTGTCAACTTTAACAAAAACACAAGTCACTAAAATTAAGGTCAATTCTGAGGTTAATGTCACAGAGACTAAGAATTACAGGCAATCACTTCTCTGCCTTTTGGCTAAAATCAAGTCCAGAATTAAAGGATTAAATTGACAACCTGACTAAATTCAAGTTATTTTATGACTGGCCCAACTCAACTAGATAAACTAAATCATAGTTTATCCTTTAGATGTTTTAAGGACAATGAATAAAGTAGGATAATAAAAATGAACCAAAAAGAAAGCAGCCAGGGGCGAGGAGGACCACAGATTAAAAACTTTACCAAAAGACATTTGTTTTCTAAGTATAAAGAACTAAGAAAATATAGGAAAGATGATCAAAATCAGCAAAACAATATACATATCAATTAAACTGAACATTTTACATTAACATTGCAAATATATTATTTTTTATGTTAATTTATTGGTGCATTGTAATTATACATTTTGATATATGTCAGGGTATCAACATCATACATGCACACATTGAAATCACATCATTTTTAAGAATTAAAAAGTTATCATTTCAGTTTCTTCTTGAGATACATTTAGTTTCTAGTTTGCCTCAGTGGTAATACTTAATCCACACTTAACTAAAAGGAATAATTTCTTAGCCCCTAGCAGATTTTGACAATATATTTCTTTACAATCTGTAAACTACTCACTGTAGAAACTGAGTATCAATTACTAGTTTGCAGGTCCATCAATACTATGAGTCATTTTATGGCTTGACTAAAGTTTTTTGTTTTTTTTTCCTAATCAGCCACAATAATATAGAAGAAATGGCTTTTCATATTAAATATCAAAAATTTGTAATAATTTGTGAGTAATTTTACCTAGAATTAGATGATATGATTTCCACCCAGTACTACTAATGAAAACAATGGCAGGAAAGAATAAAATATTAAATAGTCTCATGTGACTTCATACAAGATACTACTGATTCATCCCCATATTTTTTAAGAGTGTGGATGAAAAATAAAACCAGATCTTTAAAGCTAATTGCAAAGGAGAGATATAAATACTTTCAAATGCCTGTGTTTTCACAATATTTTATGAAAGAAGCATACAATTCAAAAAACTGATAAATAATATAAAAGTCTATTTATAATTATCATAGGATAGACAACTAATCTTATTAAAAATATTCTTAAGAAAATCTCACCAACTAATTTCCTATTCACACACTTTTTTCATACATATCCATCAAACAAGTATGTAGAACCATTAAAATAATTATAAGATAAATGAGTAAAAATCATGAAGTAAATAACTATCAAGCATTTAAATACCTGTTTAATATCTTTTTACCCTTTAGTGTAAGAAGTGAACATATGTTATATAAGAAATAAAATATGTTAATTATTCCTACATAAGCAGTTCTTTTAGGTGCTCAATGGTAATCCCTTAATAATCTTCAGGTACCCTAACAAACTCATTTCTATAATTAGATATATCTTTTAAAAAACCAGGCTGGGCATGGTGGCTCACACATATGTAATCTCAGTACTTGGGAGGCTGAGACAAGAGGATCACAAGTCCAAGACCAGTCTCAGCAAATTTGCTGGACTCTAAGCAAGCTAGTGAGGCCCTGTTTCAAAACAAAAAGTAAAAGGGCTGGGGGTGTAGCTCGGAGATGTAAAGCCCTTGGTTCAATCCCTAGTACCAATAAATAAACACACACACAGACATACACAACCATAACTATACCTCACTTCTATTACTGTTCAGTTATTTAATACCTATGATACAACTGTCTATGGATGAATTGGGGGACTAGGAAAGAGGACATTAACTATTCTGTGGTCAATGTGGATTTTAAAATTCTCTTAAGAAAACAAAGAAATCATGGTGGACCTAAGAAAGGAGGGAATCATCCACAGAGAAGTCAGTTTCCACACTGCCTAAAACACGTCCTTCGAGTTCTCTGACAGCCAAACTTAGTACTCCAGATTTTACCTAGTTATTACAAATACCTACATAATTAGCTTCAGAAAAGCAATATTAGCATAAGCTGTTCTGTATTTAAATTACAAGTATTCCACAAACTTTTTGGTTTGACAGAATTGGGTTGCTTTCTGAGATATCAGAAGGTCAGGTGGGCAAATGCCCAAAGAGCAAACACAACGGTGACTTTAATGAGCCCTTAGGCCAATGCCTGGGGCAGATTTTCATCTGAGCCACCTGGTGCCTGCTTATGTTCTCTGGGTGGGTCCCACATTGGAGCTTTCTTAATCCTCACTCCCCACCAAAAGAGCCATGGAATCCTGAGTCCCCATGATTAGCTCCCACAGGCTCATTAAGACCTTACCCTTCTCTTTTCAAGGGCTCTACTTCCCACCCGTGATGGTCCTGGTCAGCCCTGGCCTGCCACAGCTCAGGATTCCCTCTGAGAAACTTCATCATGGCAGGTGGGGCAACCATTTATTAAATATCTATTATTTACCTCTTATCACAAATACGGTATCTGACTTGGCATCTGAAAAGCTTATCTTAAAGATATGGCTTAAGCAACCACTGAAATACCCTGAAACAGCTGGCTTTCTGGCACAGCTCACTCATTGCCCCTGTGGGGTGCTGTGTTTTGAATAGCTTATTATACTAAAAAAGGTGAGGTGCCACTTCTTACGATGAGGCAGATTCCCAATTAGTGTTAATGTCCACTATAGCATTCAAAGGCACATCATGGCAAAATTCTCTTCTATGCCAAAATCATGTGCTTTGAACCTTTATGTCACAACTACCTAGTCAGTGCAGAAGGGACTCCAAGCTAACTATGTGCCCAGTTACATGGAAGCATATTTAATCCCCATGAATGACTGCTTTCCTGATGTTTTCATCAATTCTCTGGATAAAAGATTAAGCTTTAACCAACTCATTTTCATACATACCCCTAATTCAATTAAGCTCAATAAAAGCCATTCTGTACTGCAATTATTTGCTAAGGAACAATTACATTCAAACGAAAAAAAATTTGGTGGGCTTGACACAGTGCATGGTACAGATGCCTCTCCATTTATGGCGCAGAACAACAAAAATAGCCAACTTGCTAGAAAAGAAAATAGATTTTCCCCCTCATCGTCCTGAAAACAGAATACTCATGCTTTTACATCTGGAAAAAAGGGGCAGGGGGGACTTGAGAAAGCAATTTTTTAAATTATTACTTTCAGTTAAGTTTATGCATTAAAAGGGGCTGCACTTCTAATCTAAGAGTCAGCATGACGTTGGAGAGCCAAAACAAGTCCACATCACAAACTGAGAGTTCTGGTAACTATATTTCCACTACATCTTCCTTCTGCGGGCTTATTCCATTGTCCCAGCAATAGGTATGCCAATCTCTACAATGCAGGTTGTCTTAAAAATATTTTTCCTATTGTAAAAATATTCTTCTTCTTTATGTGAAGACAATTCTTATGTTTTTCTCAACTCATATATATATATATACTACCTGATTATAAATAAACTGAAATACAAACTCCAAGCTAAGCTCTGATTGCCATGCAATGTAATGCCATTATGTTTGTAGTAAAAAACCTAATTTAACTAAATCTTTCTCTGTCCTGTGTTGTTTTCCCTCTGCTACTCTATGCATTCTATTTTTGGGGGATACTGGGGGTTGAACCCAGGAGCATTCTACCTCTGAGCTATACCCCCAGCCCTATTTTATTTTGAAACAGAGTCTCACTAAATTGCAGAGGGCCTCACTAAATTACTAAGGCTGGCCTCGAACCTGTGATACTCATGCCTCAGCCTCCCAAGTACTGGGATTACAGGCGTACACCACAACTCCTGGTTTATGCATTTGTTTAGTCTCAACAGTGGCATCAGATATGTTGTATGATACGATAGTACTGAAAAATGATGCTGTTATATTAGCTGCTATGCAACTTTAGTTGATGAATGCCAAGACTCAGGTCACTGTGGTCCAACGCTGGCTAGGACTAGAAATGACAGTCTGATCTCCAGCCAAATCATTTGCTAAAATATCTTTATAGATACAGAGATAACTCCCAGGAAGGACATGAAGTGTGTGTGTGTGTGTGTGTGTGTGTGTGTGTGTGTGTGTGTGTAAGTGACAACATAATGTATCAATAAATAGACATTTTTGTTAAAATTACCTGCCTGTCTTTTATACTTGAAGCATAAACCATAACTATTTCACATGCATTTCTGGCCAGGAACCAATCTTTAACTGAAATTACAAATGTCAGCTATATTAAGAATGGAAATCTTTTAAAGGAAAATGCAAATCTGAATACCTCTTTGTTACCTTCCCACCCCCATATTTGCATTTCCTCATGACAAACAGCTTCTCAGTTAAGAAACATTAAAGATAATAATAAAGGCAAACAATCTTAGGAGTTCCCTGGATATCCAGTGGTGTAAACCAAAGAATCTTCTGTAATTACAGATTTGTCCCTTTTGATTAGACTCTGCAATAAGGTATCAGAAAATGCTGGGTAGCACAGAAAATCCGAGCATTCACTGATAACACTGGCCTCTTAAAATAGAAAGATGGAAGAATTCGAAATACCCCCCAGCACTCAATATTGTACCAATTATAAAGTCATATTTTAAAAACTACCTACCACCTACTATATGCCAACAGAACAATGCAAATACTTTAACCTTTCACTGTTTGGGGAATTCAGGACCTTTTGCAGTGAACACACTGCAAAAGGTATCATTATAACATTGCTGCTTTCTTGAAGCTGATGATCTAGTTGGGTAATCACAAACACATATACAAAAGATACATCCTGTTAGATGAATACATAATAAATATTAAAATGATGAGCAAAGAATGTAAGTTAGAATGCATAAGGGAACTGTTACAGATAAATGAAGATGGAACCTGAAGCATAGATGACTTTGGTATACGGAGAGAAAGGATGGAGGAGGATGTCAGAGGCACAGGCACAGGATGAGCAAAGATTCAACACTGGGAGAAATCACGGCTTGCTCAAAGTGTCGGGAGGCAGATCTGGCTAAAGCACAAATTTCACATCAAAAAGTTGGACAATGAAATATGGGCAAATGAGAAAACAACAGTCTCATAGATAGCAGCGTTAGGTTAGCAGCACGAGGTCTTGCTAAGCCTGGTCTTAGGGTACACCACCCTGCAAACTGTGGGCCAATTCCCAAGCTTCTCTGGGTGTCTATTCCTCATCTGCAAAACTAAGATAATTATCCCTACATCTCTAAATGTTGCCTTTAGAATTACTAAAAAATTACATAAAGGTAAAGCTTGGCATACAGAAAGTGCTCAATAAATGTTAAGTAATCTCATAGTTATAGTTAAAATTAGGTGGTAAAAAGCATTCAATAACATTACACTGTGAACACAATGAAGTTTAGTTAGTCTCAGCATGTGGATGCTAAATGAATTGCTACTATCTCAAGTGGTATTTCATTGCAGATTTTAATTGAGGTGGCTGTGTGTGTGTGTGTGTGTGTGTGTGTGTGTGTGTTGGGGAGTGAACCCAGGGGTATTCTACTTCCAAGCTATACCCCATCCCTTTTTATATTTTATTTTGAAACAAACAGGTTCTCGCTAAATTGCGAAGGCTGGCCTCAAAACTGCAATCCTCCTGGCTCAGTCTCCCCCAAGTACGGAGATTACAAGTACGTACTACCATGTACAGCTTAGGTGGCTTTAATATACATTTAATTCTGACAGTCTAAGCAACCACTTTTTACTCCTACCAATTTCAATGTACTTTAGCTGATTTGATAATATGGATATTTTATTATAATGATCATTTACCCTAAGATTGTTGCTTCAAGGACCATGGTAGAACCATGAATTTCTGCAGTTTTCCTAAGTAGGGGTGGAAATGAGTAGGCATTAGTCCAGTCAGATGGCTTGGCAGGGAGGCACTGAATGACTCTTTTATATTCCCATGAACTGTATAAATGTGCCTTTGACCTTCTCAGGCAGGGGAAATTGCACATTTAAAGGCAGAAAAAATTTCACTTCCAGGAAGAGTATAAAAACATGCTTGCCAGCAGCTACAACAGGAATAATGACAGGGGACACCCGGGTACTGGGGAAGATTCATTAGCTCTATCAAGCTCTGAGCACTAAATTGGAAAATAAGCAGTTAGGATAACCGTGGGATACCTCTCTGAGACAGGGTTAGCTCAAACAAACCCTGACCTACACGTACTTCAGGAATTAGCCTGTACCTTCAGGAGGGTTCTGCAAATGAAACCCACTGGAGAAACCTCAAGACCACCTTGTCCTCTGAAGAAAGGATTCTCTTGGCTGTTTTCATGTCATCAATAATTCACAATATACAGAAAAACACATTCTTATGAAAATAATCACTCCAAAGCCATGTACTTAAAAAAGGAAGTTAGTAATCAGCAATTTACATAGTTATAAATGGAAAATATTCTGTTCAAGAAGTCTTTCTCCTTTTTTCCTTTATATTAAACTGCACAAATACAACCTAACGAACCATGAACTTACAAATATAATTCAAAATTTTATGATGTTATTAGTAAATGTATATTTTTATTAAAATTTATTTTATCTTTTAGAGAACAAAAATGTCTACTATTCAGAGAGAGTCACTGTCCCTTTCAGGTGTGTCTAATTTATTTCTAGCACTTAGCTTACTGGCAGAAAGACTCTTGTTCCAGATATACTAACTCCAAGAGTATTCCTGATATGAAGACACTTTTCAGTCTGCTCAAAAGTAACCATGACTGTGTCAACACGCTCCCTTTAGAAGTTATTTCTTCACAAAGCAGCTATTCTTGAGACAAACAGTATCATAAAGTAATTAGTTGTTTTAAATTGGAAAACTCCAAGAAACTTTCCATATGGGCTCTCAGTGATGTTCAATCAAAGCATTTCCATCACTGAAACCAAGACCCAGGGAAGCTTGTGAATGGACAAAAGGCATCTGGCTGGTTTTTGACCAAGTTGACACACACCCCAGGTCTTCAAGGTGCTTCTCCCATTACTCCACACTGCTGCTGGTAGGGTTTGCTGTTGCTCCCTGTTGGACATACTGTGAAATTGCATAGATTCAGTCCCTTTATAGCAAGACAGAGGCAGGGGTAGGCAAGAACCCAGGTCTCCTGCTGGGTCAGTACCTCTGTCCTGATACCAAACTACTCTTCTGGAATATTATCAATCAGTTTGAACTAGAGTTGCCAGCCAAAGACGAGCAGGAGGCTCCAGGCTACATCTCCATTCTTCCTGTGGTCCTCCACAGCAACAAAGTTCTATGGAAAAGTACAATTAAAAAGGACCTAACTTTTTAATCTAAGGTTTCAAAGAATGTTCTTAGCTCTAGAATGCTTTCTCCTTTGTAGTCTGAAGGCACAGAAATACACCTTTTAGCTGTAGAAGGGAGCACAACAACTATTTCTTTGTGTTTCTAAATATTCTTACAAATACCTTGAAGAGTTATGTATGTGTGAACAGAGGGTATATAGGAATATTCTAAACTTCCTGCTCAATGTTACCGTGAACCTAAAACTGCTATAAAAAATAAAGTCTAGCCTGTAATCCCAGTACTTGGGAGGATGAGACAGGAGGATCGCAGATTTGAGGACTGCCTCAGCAACATTAGTAAGACTCTCAGCAACTTAGTGAGGCCCTGTTTCAAAACAATAAATAAAAAGGACTGGGGGTACAGCTCAGAGGAATAATACCCCTGGGTTCAATCCCTAGTACCCAAATATAAAACCTTAAAAATAAAAATAAAATCTATTAATTTTTTTAAAAAGAGCTAATACAATTTATTTCACTTAACAATATTAAAATGACATGCTGACTAGAAAATGACAAGCCAGTGCCAGTTGAGAATGTATGAACAGTAATTCTTCCTTAAATACTCACCCCCGGGAGAAACACCTAGTACCAATTAAAATTATGTCCTATGTTAAAACTAAGCACATGCCCTATAATAACAACCTCTGTATAGTATAAATGTTCCACGAGTAATTAATCCTCAAAAAATGCCCTCTACATTAGTTGTCACTGCTCCTGTGGCAGGCTATATTTAAAGTAATACAAAACATTTCATTTAAATTAAGCCAACTCAAAATATCAAAAGAAAATATTCTATACCTCTTTCCATAGGTAGATAAGGTTTAACCTTTGTCACTAATTCCAGTGTGGTGACCCACAGAAATCAGTGTTATTCAATCCCAGGGGCCACCAATTACAAGGACTACAAGGTAAGCAGCAAAAGGCTTATCCTGAAGCAGCTCTAGAAGCACCTGTAATAGCCATGGTTCTCAATATTGCTGATACATATTTGAAAATTTGAACTTTTTATAATTCACAAAATCAGACTTTGTCACCTTTCAAGTGAGAAAGGAAACTTACTGTAGAAGTTTTTAGAAAATAACCAGCTATCAAAGCATATTTTCTACACAGGTTTTCTTAATCAGAAAATAACAGACATATATGTGTTTGCCAACCTAGCAGATATTCTCCCATTTCTTGGTAAAAGTACTTTGATTTGGGAAAAAATACTTCATGTGCCTGGAGTATACATACCTTTTGGAAAAAGAGTCCTTGTACTTTCAGTGGGATACCACCTAATACTACCTAAGTTTCTGGGATAGAAATATCACCCGGCCTTGGCCTATCAGCTTATTCCATCTTCTAGACACTGCAGCTGGGTAAAGAATGGGTATGAAACCTGAATCCTGCCACAACTCACAAAATAAGTAACAGGTATTTTATGCTATATTGCTACCAGTGCCTAAAGTAAGAGAAGAAAAGAAAGTACAATGGTTTTCAGTTTTTGTTGAAATAAAAGAGCACAAAAGTACTGGACCACATACATACCTCCTAAAAAGAAGAAAGAGTACTGATTTCTTTTACTGTATTTCAAATCCTAATTTCAATATTATTATTCTAAATTTCTGGCACATCATGGAATCCAGTAAGTCAAGATGTTTAGATTTTAAATCTCTACTGATATAGCAACGTATCCTTCAATTTATATTTTCTATAAGGTTTCAGGTTTCAATACACTGGAAAACAGGTAAATGTAAATTTGACTTCTAAAACTATTTGTAAGAGTGTTTCCAATGTCCTAAAACTTGCTACATATGGTGGTATACTGAGTGGATAGTGACACACAATTCTCTCTCCATGCAAAGTTACGGCCTAAAAATTATTTTTCCTGACATTTAGGAAGAAGAAAAACAAAACAAAAGCATGGAGCAGTTGGGAATACAGTGGTTTACTTCCATAAGTTATTGTATATACCTCTGGAAAAACAACCAACTTTATTGGATTAAAATAAAATAAATCAATATCCAAACTATTCTGAATATACTTTTGTGGGGTTTTTCTTTTTTGGTACTGGGGATTGAACCCAGAGGCATTACTGGTATTACAGGCATGCACCATCATGCCTGGCTTTGAATATACTTTTTAAATGGAATCTTTGTAGATTGAAAAGACAGAGTATCTGAGTTAACTTTTATAGATGCTAACAGTCACAAAGAACAAAAATGTTGGTTATCATACAATATAATATGACAATTATTTTCTTCACTAAATTTCTCATATCGGCTTACTTGACCTAGGCCTCATTCATAAAAGCTGAACATAATATATGCTATGTAATTCCAGTAATTGGGAGGCTGAGACAGGTGGATTGCAGGTTCGCAGCCAGCCTCAGCAATTTAGGCTCTTCGCAACTTAGTGAGAGCCTGTCTCAAAACAAAAAATAAAATAGGGCTGGGGGTATAGCTCAGACGTAGAATGTCCCTGGGTTCAATCCTCAGTACCAAAAAAAAAAAAAGCAATGTGGTCACATATGAATATCTATATACAACCAAAACCCAAACTTCAAACCACTGAGTTCTGTGGTGACTCTGATTCCAAAGAGAGTGCTTACTATAATTCAAAAGCAATGACGCAAGTACTTGTCCCATACTTTGGAAGTACGGTAGATAATGAAGAAAGGAGTATCATTAAACATAAATTCAGGCCTAGGATTTATTTCCAAATATGAGCCACCTCACCAAGGCTTTTACACTGTTCTGGAAATGGCAACAGTGTGTTTTGACAACACACCTACAACTGAACTTTACTGTACTTTGGAGGTGAACAGTAACAGGAGTACTCATGTACATTGGATCCCGACTTTAGTGTGTGGTTCACAGCCTTTAATGAGTCTAGTCAGCATCAAAAGTTTCATATTATGAATTTTAGGGAATCTTGAAGATACAGTCTAAAAAATAGAGTTGAAAAGCTTGAAATTCAAGTCTACTTGTTTAGAGCAAAATCTGTAACCAAAACAATTTAATTTTAATTAGTTACTTAGATCCTCTTTATCCCATACCCCACTTCTATTACTCTTCCTTCCTCCAGAGCAACCACTTTAATGTGCTTACTGGGTACTTTGTATGTATGCTAATTTTACGTAAAACTGAAAATGGTACATCAGATAACTGGTGGAGGAGAGGACAGATGCTGTTAATAGGGAAACTCTGTGTGTATTTTTTGAAGTTCCAGCATAAGAACTCAATGCATGCATACATCTAACAGACATAACACCTGCGTTTAATATCTCCAATTGTGGAATAACAAGAATAGGTAGTATGTAAGCAAACCCACATATTTTTAAGTAAACACTATTATCTTTATCTGTTTATATCACTGAAAGATAACACATATAATCTAAACCTAGTAGCTTTAAGTGGAATGAATAAATGTCCAAAAGTAGAGAACAACAGGGAAGAATACCTTAACTGAAATGCATGTAAAATGATATAGTGCAATGTGAGTCACCATTGTGAAGTATCCTAAAATACACCAAACTTAGCAGAAAGCAACAAAAGCCCACTCTGCCTGGTGCTGTTTGTCTGCAGCAGGTAAGAACATAAAGAACTGAAAGTACCTCTAGACCAGATCACTGAGAGGTTATGGAGAGGGGCTAAGCAACACTGCTGGGGTAGACAGAATGGTTGAAGGAAATGAAAATTTTATGCTGGAAAAGAAGTTCTGTTTTCACATCCCTTCAGAGTTTCATAAAGAAGAGACATCAGACATAATTGTATATGGTTACTTCAGAGTTTAAAACTGAAATCAATTAGCAGATGTTTCTAGGTGTCAGTTTGGGGGTTCAATATAAGGAAATACTTTCTAACCATCAGATCTGTCCCAAAATGAAGTGAGTTCTTAGGTATTTCTTCAGCAGAAAAGTCAGAAGTTATTATACGGGAATTTGTACAGGGCACTGAGGCCTTCCACTCTAAGATCCTAACATTTCAAGTTTCTCTTGTCTTCAGAAAGCAAAGCAAAAGAGAGCTGGAAGTCAAGTGGCCTGGAACCCACCATGCCTGGAAGCCATGATACCCAGAGACCACAGCTATATCCCCTCACTCTGCACCAAAGAAGCCAGGGCAGTAACGTATCAAAGGCAAGTCCAGGTTATTTGCATCTTAAATCACAATCCATAAGTAATGTTAGTCAAACTGTTTAAGGGACTGGAATTGATCATATCCTAGTTTCTAATTAAATGATAGTACATAACTTTTTATATAATCAAAAGATTTAATATTAATATTAAATTATCACATATTAAGTTTATGCTCATATTGTCGCACCAAAGTGAAACTGGATTAATATAAGAAATTCAAAATAAATAGCACTATTACATATTTTTACAGAACTGTTCTTTGGAAGTCAAAGTACTTTATAGACATTTGAATCTATCAAAAATTATTACAGTAACTGATATAAGAGGGGATTCTCTCCATTTTATATATTAAAGACATCGAGTCACCAATAACTACCATTATACTATACAAATAAAACAATACAAAACAAAACAAATTCTAGAGCACAAATTTTTAGATGGGTAAATCATTCAACAAGGTTTCTCTATGTGCTGGAAGAGTTCTGTTTTGTTTTTGTAATCAGTATAGTTTACTAATTATAAGAAAGTAAAGGATTTGTCTGATATATATAGATATATATATATATATCTTATATATATATATTTTATATATATATATTTTTTTGTGGTACTGGGGATTGAACTCAGAGGCATTCTACCTCTAAGCTATACCTCAGCCCTATTTTTTATTCTTTATTTTGAAACAGGGTCTCACTAAGTTGCAGAGGGCCTCACTAAGTAGCTGAGGCTGGCCACAAACCTGCGATCCTCCTCTCTCAGCCTCCCAAGTACTAGGATTACAAGTGTGCACCAGTCACCACGCCCAGCTTTGTCTGATAAATTTGATGAAGGACTTTATTTTCTAATTTGTACCTTATAGACTTAGGTGTATATCTTATTCATTATCTTTAGAAACTTGCCTTTCAGTATATTTTCAGCTGAACTTGTGCCAGGTAGAGAATGCACCCCAAAATTGAAGAACATGAGGTTAGTGTCTTGATAGGATTAACATACCTTATAATTGACTTCCCGAGAGACTCTGCCATTTTTTCCCTGCCAGGGGACATTCCCTTTCAGCTAAAATTCTACTGAAAGATAACCACTTTGATCCACAGTGGACTCTTTTTGTAAGTGCACATTTTTTATTGTGTATGCCCTTCTCTGAAAGTTATCACAAATGTCTGACAGAAGAGCAAAAAACAAAATCGTATTTCCTCTATAAAAAATTAACTTCAAATTAAGTACAGGTGGACATTAGATGCTTCCAAAATGTGAAAGACACTAATAAACAAGTAGAGCAAGCATTTCTAAGATTCCACTGAAGGTTCCTATCGGGATTTGGAATGGGAACCTGTTGACCAGCTACTGATCACCACTGCTAACAGAAGACAAGCAGATTAAGTATTCTTAAAACCGTTTTCAATTCAACTTTGGAATACCTTTTCTTCCCATAAATGAATTTGCTTAAAATGACATAATATATGCAAAAATTATTTGGTAAGTTTTTAAGCATTGCAAATTTAAAGTAACTACTATTTATATTTTCTTATGGTTAAAAGTAAAATAGAGTTTGCATTTCTTAAATACAAGTTAGAACAGTAGCAAGTGGAGGGAAATCAAAGAGTTTTGGTAACTAAGGAAAAGTGACCAGGAATTTAAGTGTCACCAGGTTGCTATGGATAATCCACAAATAACAAAAAGAATGTATGCACTGGTAATATTTATATGTAAGGTCACACACACACGTCTTTAAAACCAAAACTGAATTCCAGAAGTTACCAGTTTTTCGTTTAGTATTTTTAAAAACTAATATTAAGCAAAGACAATAATATTGACCCAAACTTGCAAAATAAAACTTACATTAATTAATCAAACACAAATATGCTTGGTTAAAATCTAGATGCCATAAACTAGGGCATTTATTTAAAATTTTTACTTTTTTCCCTCCTAACAGTTCACTTGCTCCCACTACAGACATCTTCTATAGTGATTTTCTTCTTTCTTTTCATCTAAATGTTTTCACTATTTTTATCCAAATGCCTGCCTGTGGCATTTTGTGAGGTACCCTTGATTAGGCAACATCTGATGTGCTGAGTGAATGGGGGACAAGCCCACAGTAAGCCCAAGGGCTCAGAGGCTTGGGCAGAGTGACAAGGAGGTATTAACTCCCTGTGATGAAAAAGCTGAGTGTCCTGGTGGTTAGGAGTAAAGAGGCCACTAAAAGGTTTGTTCTTGTCAGCAGAGATCCAGTGTGAGAACTTTTACAGGAAGTGTGTTGCATGGGATGAACCAGAAGAAATCTGACGGCAGGATCTGTGAGTCAGCCCAACACACACAGGATAAATCTTTGGTGACGAGATATTACCCAGGTTCTTCATTAAGGAGCATGCAGAAAGCAGGGGCTGAAGGACTGAAATCTCAGGGAACTTTCACAGCCTGCCTTTGATAGTTCTTTACCATCTCTATCATCGTGAGAAGAGTTAGGAAGGAAACATGTACGAGAAGAGTTAGGAACGAAACATGTACGGTCACCACCCTTGCCCATGACTGACACTGTTGAATATTTCAAGGAGTTGGTGTGACCTGTTGTCAGGCATACTAATCCTGATGTTCCCTCTCCCTACAGCACACACCTGCCTATTGTATTATGTTGTTCTTCTACAACTTTTCCTTCCGTTTACAGTCGCATATGTTTCAAAAGATCTTTATTGCCTGAAGCATATTTCACTGCGAGGTCATATCCTATTTTCTGTTAGAACTGCTTTAAATGTGAAAGATAACTGCTTTGATGGGCAACAGTGATGGCAAGTAAATCAGGCCCGGCAAACCCTATCTGAAAATCTAACATCACTTTCCCCATTTCTCACCCCAGAAATATAAGTAGTTTCAACTCCAAATAACTTAGGCAATGTCAGCAACCAGAGTAAAAACAGAGTTCCCCACTCCCAACCCCACCGTGGAGGAATAGGGTGGGGAGGGGAAGGAAAACATACTCAAATACTCAGACATCTGTTTAATCAGAACTTGTAGGAAGTTTGCCACAATACTACTTTTCTTTTCAATCACTCTCAATCTGGACTACAAAACACAATCATATGAGCCACTTTAAAATGCAGATGCCATGCCAGGCATGGTGGCGCACGCTTGTAATCCCAGTACTTGGGAGGCTGAGACAGGAGGATCACAGGTTCAAGGTCAGCCTCAGCTATTTAGTGAGGTCCTCCGCAACTTAGTGAGACCTGTTTCAAAATAAAGAATAAAAAATAGGGCCGGGGGTGTAGCTCGGAGGTAGAATGCTCCTGGGTTCAATCCCCAGTACCGCAAAAAATAAATAAATAAAATGCAGATGTCCAGCTAGGCATGGTGTCCTACACCTATAATCCCAACTACTCCAAAGGCTGAGGCAAGTTTGAGGCAAGACCCTATCTATAAAAAATATATATATAAAGGGCTGGTGATGTGGCTGGAGGTAGAATATTTCCAGGTTCAATCTCCAGTATGGGGTGTGTGTGGGGGGGGTAAAATAAATACAAAAAATGTAGGTGCTTAGGCCCTCCCTACCCTAAAGGAATGAAATCATAATAAAGCCCAGGGTTGGTCTCAGGCATCCCTAGAGCTAAAAGCTCCCTGGGAGAGTCTAAGGTGCAACCAAGCTTGAGAAGCACTGTGAATATAATACAAGGACTGAAGTGATTTAAAAAAATGTGTTAAAAATTGATAGTGCTTGTGGCTGATGAGCTCAAATGATTAAAGCACTGGATTAAAGTGGTCACGGGTAATACTGAATCAGACCAGTTAGACTTATTCTTTTTATGGCAAGACCCTCGATCCTGACTGGCATCTCACCAATCGATGCCATACATACGAATGGATCTGTGTAAAAAAAAGTGTTGGAAGAAAAGTCTCAATACAAGCAATGTAGAATTGACTTCACATTCACGAGGCAGCAAGGAGAGGTGCTGTCATGTGTCTCAGTTATGCCCGTTCCTATGTCTTCTAATATATTTTTACAGCTAAAAACAGATTTTGCAACACAGCTGTCTAATAAGGAAGCATTCTGTGGCTGGGAGAAAAGGGCGGATTTTCTTTGTGTGTCCACTATACTGCATCCAGAAGTATGCCATGATCGCTATTAAATAAATGGAATACACCAGACACCAGTGTGTTAGTAGAAAGAAAAATAAATGTATCCCATGCCCCCAGTGGCACTGATTATTGTCTTTAACATAATAATGTGCAATGTGGATGAGAGGTAGAGAAGGACTATACTCTCTGAGGTTGCCCAATTTAACCTGGCTTTAAAAAAAATAGCATTCCTCAATGCTGCCCAGCATCATCTACATAATTAGTACTAACTTAGGGACTGCTATCCCTCATGATTCTTTGGTATTTTTGTCCTAATATTAATTGTTAACTCTTATATGTAGAAATAAGCAGGCACTTAAATATTCATAGGTCCTGGATAGTTTTCAAATGATCAGGTATAGAAGTTGTTTGTTTTTTAATTTATTTCACTTTGTTTTGTTTCCACCTCTTTGGCAACTAATTTGCATTTCAGCTTCCTTTTGTGAAGAGGAGGTGCTAAAGGACAAAGCTATTGACCAACTGGGGAACTTTATTCTGCAAGTTCAGTACAGAGACACAAATCTTATCACAGAAAAAGAAAAATCCTTAGTTATCCTAAAAATTGCAGGCTTCCGAGAGCTCAGGATCAAACCTTTAAAAAGTAAACACTTCACAATTATAAAGAAATCAAGGCTGGGCGTGGTGGCGCACGCTTGTAATCCCAGTACTTTGGGAGGCAGAAACCAAGGATCCTGGTTCGCAGCCAGCCTCAGCTCTCTCTCTCTCTACTTAGTGAGGCCCGGTTTCAAAATAAAATATAAAAAATAGGGCCGGGGATGTAGCGCGGAGGTAGAACGCCCCTGGGTTCAATCCCCGGTACCGCAAAAAAAAAAAAAAAAGGAAATCAAAACACTGCTTTCAAGTAGGAAAGATCAAGGAAATGAAAATGTTGTTTTTGAGGAACAAGATAGTTCCTGTCTAGAGTTTTTCTAGAAAAATAAAAGATGCTTCCTTTACATACTAATATATGTGATGGGTTTCTAATCCTTCATCCTTTTAAGTCCCTATTTTACTTTGCTAAAGGAAAACAAGCTCTGAAGGCCAGTTTTCAGAACAAAACAGTATAAAGTTCACATCTGTGTGTGAACACACACACACACACACACACACACACACACACATACACACACACAGAAAGCTAACTTTTTTAAGGTTAAAATACCCTAAGAATCAGTGAAGGCCACATCTTTTAGTTTTCTCCCTTCCTCCCTCCATTCCTTCTTCCCATCCTTCTTTTCCTTCTTTTTCAGTACTGGGAATTAAACCCATGGACTCACACATACTAGGCAAGCACTGAGCTACATTCCCAGCCCCTTTTCAATTTTATTTTGAATAGGATCTCACTAAATTTCCCAGGCTGGCCTCAAACTTTTGATCCTCCTGCTTTGGCCTCCTGAACAGGTGGGCTTACAAGCATGAGCCACTGCACCCAGCTGGTTGCCACATCTTACTTTTGGGTTTGGTTCAGTTTCAATGTGTCACAATGTTCTGTGAAGTTAAATTATGTCACTGAGATAACTGAAGAATTTGTGTAGCTAGGTGGAAATAATAACCTCAATGAACCCTAAAAAAAGAAGTTTCCTCATATAAAATCATACATGTAGGAGAGAGATGAGAAACAAAAATACTTATTTAATCTGTCTAAACTTCTTTCTTTACTAAGATATTTCAAAAGATTAGTTTCATATTTTGACATGAGCTGAGAGATATACTATAAAGAAATTGGAAGAAGCAAACACTTATTAAATACTTTTTTTACCCATGCACACAATTTTCATTTATAATCAGCAATTATTTAATTCAGTATCTTTACTTATTAGCAATTCTACTCAAAAATAAGGAATCTTTTAAGTCATTTTACAGTGTTTAAAATTGTTACTGTGACCGTTTATATCTTTTATATCATTTTTTAAAATATGGAGCCCTCCAGTGGCCAAGTATTTATATATTACCATCATAAATCATGATAGTCTACTAAACTGCATTGGGTACCACTTCTTTATGGACTAGTTTTTAATCCAATACTTAAAGAAAAATTCTACAATTAGTTTTTCTCATAAATGACCAGATGTAATCAGATTCCAGATATTATAAAATGGATGGTCATTTTCCACTGTTTTATTTATTGCTGTAATGAGGGGGGGAAGCTCACTAAAAAATGTACTCAATATTAAAATAGGCATTAAAAGAAAAAAGAAAATAAAACCTTTTCAGATACCAAAGAACAAATTCAGCTAAAGAGAAACTCAAAGTAAATATGAAAATTCATATATATATATTTTTTTTTGCAGTACCGGGGGTTGAACCCAGGGGTGTTCTACCTCCAAGCTACACCCCGGCCCTATTTTTTATCCTTTATATTGAAACCGGGTCTCACGAAGTTGTGGAGGGCCTCACTAAGTAGCTGAGGCTGGCCGCGAACCCGGATGGATCCTCCGGTCTCCGCCTCCCAAGTACTGGGATTACAAGCGTGCGCCACCACGCCCGGCTCATGTTTTCTTTTTTACAAAAAATAAAACTATTCTATATTCTTGTTATGAGTTATTTTCTCAATAATTTATTAAGTGTCCTTTTCAAAATAAGGCGTAGTTTGGATCTGGAGAGTCCCCTAAAGACTTGTATGTCAAAGGCTTGTTCAACAGATTGGTGGGAACTTTAAGTGGGATCCAGTGGAATGTCTTAAGGTCATTGGGGGCATGACCTCAAAGGGGATTGTCTGACCTTGGCCTCTTCCTCTTTCTCTTTCATCTCCCCATCATAAGGTGAGTAGTTTTGCTCCATCATGTCTTACAACCAAGATAAACTACTATAGGCCCAAGAGCAACAGAGACAACCAATCATGAATTGTAACCTCTAAAAGCAAACCTAAAGCTGAAGTAAATCTTTTCTCTTTATAAGCTAATTATTTCATGTATTTGTTATGGTGACTGAACACTAACACAAGAATAGTTTATTTACAAAGAGAAAAAAATTTTGAACCTATTTAACTTTAGGGAAAGTAGAAGAGGCTAATAATATTCAATCACAACATTTAAAAAATGTATGTATCAGACATGAAATACATTCTTCTTCAATGATGATGTGCTAGATGGTAATCAAATGAGTTTAGTATGGGTCAAAATTGTGGCTTATAGAATTTATCAATATTCTTGCCTCACACTCTAATTGCTCTTATCACTTGATACATAAATAATAACCAAGCTACTAAGCAAACTAGCAGTTACAAGATATATCTCAAGACTTGTGTCTCTTTAATCAGAGATCAGTATTCATCTCTTCTCCACAGAGACACATTAAACCCTTCTCTGCATTTGGGAAACAACTAGAAACTGATTTCTACTGTCTAGGACTACCAGAAAGAAATATGCTAATCAAACAGGTATTGCTTTGGGCACCTACTAGGTTCCAGAAGCTTTCACTGAAAAAATCCCATTTAGTTATTAAAATTATCATATGTTAGCCAGTTTTCAAGATGGTACCCAGTGATGTCCACCTCCTGGTAGTCTCCTTCCACACGGAATAGGGCTGACCCGTGTAAGCAATAGGATACTGCAGAAATAAAACAGTGAGAATTCTGTGGCTTGGTCATAAAAAGACACTGTGACTCCTCCTTGATCTCTCTTAGACTGTTTGCTGTGGGAGATGCCAGATGCAATATTGGAAGGACACTCAAGAAATCCTATGGAAAGGTTCACGTGGGTGAGGAAAACTCATGAGCCCTCCTACAAGCCTGGCACAATCTCTCCAAGTCAGACACAAGCCAGGCATGTGAGTGGACCACCTCAACATGATCCCCTAGAGCCAGTCAAGGTTCCACATGAACACAGCCTAAGCTGACGTCTCATCTATAATCATGAGACACCCTGAGCCAGAATCACCTGGCTAAGCCATTCCCAAATTCTTGACCCACAGAAACTATGAGATAATAAATGTTCATTACTTTATGTTTCATGGTAATTTGTTATACTTCAATAGATAACTACAGTAGTCCCCCCTTAGTCACAAAAGAATATGTCTCAAACCCCCAGGGGATGCTTGAAACCACAAATAGTACTGAAATCCATATATACCATGGTTTTTTCCTATACATACCTATGTTTATATTTCATTCATAAATTAGACACAATAAGAGTTTAACAAAAATGATTAATAATAAATAGAACAATTATAACAATATACTGCAATAAAGTTATAGGAATATAGTCTCACTCTCAAAATATTGTATCTTCACCTTAAAGAAGCATTTCACAACTTCTCTTTGGCGTATTTGAATTGCCAAAGTCACTACTTTTTCACTTTGGTGACATTATTAAGTAAAATAAGAGCTACCTTGAACACAAGCATAGCAATGCTGTGATAGCAAATCTGATAACCAAGATGGCTACTAGGTGACTAATGGTCAGGTAGCATATATAGTGTGGACACATAAGGCAAAGGATGATTCACATCCCAGGCTGGGCAAAGCAAGGCAGCGTGAAATTTCATGTTACCCAGAGGGCGCAATTTAAAACTTATGAATTACATATTTCTAAAATTTTCCATTTAATATTTTCAGACTGTAGTTGACCACTGGTAACTGAACCCATGAAAATGAAACTGTGGATGGGGGGGTCACCATTTTACATAAGAACTTGGAACTATTTAAGACTACCTCAATGAAGAGATTGTTTAACTTTTCTAGCTCTCTTTGTTATTAATTATTTGGCCATTTCACCAACACATTTAATCTATAATATTCTAGTTTTTGAAATTACCCATATAGAACATGTTTCTTCTAGCTTTGCTTGTTAGATTAATGACCTAAACTTAAAAAAATTAATTTTTGACAGGAAGCAAAAATAATGATTGTGTAATATGTTGCCTATTTTACCAATAATTATATCTCAGCTTGTAGTCCAAGTCTGTAATAGGACCAAAACTTAGTAAGTAGGTGAAAAGTTCTTTTCTCATAACTTGTTTTTGGACCTCAAAAAGTAATGCTGATAAGCATAGCAAATAAAGCATGACTTTATTTAAAAGTATTAGTGTACATAGTGGAAAAAAAGTACTTGCTATATGCCAAAAGCTATTCTAAATGCTTATGTTAACCATTTAATCCTCTCAATAATGCCATGAGGAAGGTCCTATTGTCCCCATTTCATAGACATACAGAACTTTCTCAAGGTCACATTTACAAATTAACAGAAGAGCTACAACTGATCAGCGTATGTTGGCTCTCGTGATCTATAATCAATTTATTTCATTAAGTACTATGAGTAGTCAAAGACCACACATTTTGAAATTAGTATATTTGAGTTTTAAAGCTCAATGCTACCATTTCTATCTGTATGATTTTATTATTTTAAATCTGTTTTTCTCATCTGTAAAATGGCAGGTAAAACAACGTTACATTTTTATGAATACTGAAAATATAAATAAAAACCACCCTATATGGTGCCCAATCTACTAACTACTGATTAATTATGAGTTATTTATGTTTTACCTTTTTTGCAAATGCAGGTATATATTAAAACCAATGAAACTTAAGCTTCAGAGCCCTTCACTTTTATAGCCCCTTCCAAGCACTCTACCTACTTTCATATTCTTAAATTTTCTTAAAAAGGGCCTCTAAATTATATGGGCTTCAGGCTCCACACAACCTGGATCTATTTCTGCTTGTCCCATTATCTCAACACTAAAGCAAGCCTAGTAGGTCCCAGTTCTGATTAAGAAGGAATAAACACACTCAACCTTGTGTGTTCCACTGTAAATAGCTATAAAACCTGGATGGAATGCACATGACATTTAAAAGCAGTTGGGAAACAGGAAGAACAATAAAATCTTAAGGACCATTTCCTCTATTCTCTTGGGCTGGGTCTCAAGTCTTTCTCTGGTGGCAGGAGGAGGCAGCAAAACCAGAGCCCACAGGAAGGGAAAAAAATCTGAAGGAGGGGGAACCTTCATCTCTGATTGGTGGATCATTGGTCCCAAGAGGGCGGAGCAAACCCATTGCTTTTCTTCTCTCCTATCCTTCCACACGTTTGTCCCCACACCAAGGACATAATTAATGAACTGCCAAGCAAAGCATGGTAACTAAAGATCCCATCTTTCTAATCAGAGAACCAAAAGTAAAGTACTTGGGAGATAGTAGAGAAGAAGGAGCTCAAGAAAGTGACTCCAGTTATTTATGAAGTGTTGGACTCATCTCAAACTACTCAAGTGCAAGTCTGATCCTAAAAAGCATATATTGACAGAGAACTGAAGGATAGGCTAGAACACTGTCCTATTCCCAAACTGGCCACTGGGTGGCAAGTAAGTGACACAAATACAAATAACAGTAAAAAGACCCTAAAAACAGAAATGACATAGAAACCGCAGGCACAGAGAGGGCTGGTTGGAATTGGAATCCTGAACTTAACTGAGTCAACTACCTACTCAAACTAAAATACACTATTTTCCATAGGATGTAAAAAAAAAAAAAAAAAGACTGAGAGCTACACAACATAATAATCAAAACGTCTAGAATCAAGCCCAAAATTAACCAACATATGAAGAAATAGGAAAAATCTCACCTTGCATAGAAAAGAGACAACCAATAGACACTAATCTATAGATGTTAGAATTTTCTGACCAAGATTTTAGGGAAACTTTGTAAGAATGATCTAACAAGTAAGAGCAAACATTCTTGAAAAGGATAGAAAGATAAAAAGGAACTTATGACGTAGAAAATGCTCTAGAAAAGTTTGTCTATTTCTCATATAAACATGTACCTACTACATAACTACACATTACCTTTGAAGAAATCAAAACTTATGCTCACACAAAAACCTATATATAATTGTTTATAGTGGCTTTATTCATATAAATTACCATAAATTGGAAACGTCCAATAGGGAAATAAATAAACTGTAATGTGTGTGTGTGTGTGTGTGTGTGCGTGCGTGTGTGTAAAATGGAATACTGCTCAGCATAAAAAATATGCCCGATATAAGCAAAAAACTTGAATAAATCTCAGACATTAAACGAAGTAAAATGACATGCTCCAAAAAACAAAACCATCTATAATAATGAAGAATAGATAGTGGTTACCAGGGGGTAGGATTGGGAGGAAGATCTGACTATAAATGGACACCATGAGGGAACAGGGAGTAGAATTTAATAATTATTTTTATAATTATTAAATTTTATATTTATAAAATTTATAAATTTATAATTTAATATTTTTTATAATTTTATAATTAATACATTTTTAATTTATTATAAATTATATACATTTATAATTTAATACATTTATTGTTAAAATTTTACACAAAGTCTATACAGTTTTAAATTTATAGAACTATACACACTAAAATCCAATTTTACTGTCAGTTAAACTAAAAAATTTTAAAGCCCAAAGTTAAAAAACACAGAAAAATAAATAAACTGCTATGATAATTATGAAGCCTTTACAAGGGATGAATCATACCAGATGACTGATTGAAAGGCATTTGGCCCATTGCACTGAAGGCCAATGGAATCAACTGAACTGTGCCCTGGCTAAAAATGCCTTACAACAGTGTAATCCTACCCAATATGCTTCCTTTTCTACTGTATGTACAAAACCAAGACTAAAATGGCACATGGACAGAAAATCAAAGAACACTGTGTCACTCACTATCTGTCACCAGGCAGCAACCAAGGTCTTCAAGCTGAACAATATCTATACTACCCGAGATGAGAATCTATCTTTGAAAGACCCGTTCATGTTAATAATTCCACCTGAAATTCTAAATTATATCCTTCATAATGCAATCTATGCAGCATTTTTATTTTCCCTCACACACTCTAAAGGAGGTGAGGGAATTTCACTTCTGGAAAATGGACCAAATGTATGTGTCCCTACTGCTCTCACTAAGTACAATAAAAAATGCTAGACATGCCGGGTGTGGTGGCACATGCTTATAATCCCAGTACTTTGGGAGGCAGAGACCAGAGGATACAAGTTCGCAGCCAGCCTCAGCTCGCTCTCGCTCTCTCTCTCTCTCTCCCCCTTAGTGAGGCCCTCCGCAATTTCGTGAGACCCAGTTTCAAAATAAAGTATAAAAAATAGGGCCAGGGGTGTAGCGCAGAGGTAGAACGCCCCTGCGTTTGATCCCTGGTACCGCAAAAAAAAAAAAAAAAATGCTACACATTGCATACAAAACAATCCTAAAAAGACTGAAAGGTAGAAAAAAAAAAAAAGCAGAGGTGTTAGGAAATTTAGGAGCCAAGGAAAACCACTGATGAATTTCCTGGATTTTCTTTTTACTTCATGTACACCCCAGACTTGAAACTGAAGAAGCTGGCCATCCAGAGATGGTAATAGGGGACACACACACACAAAAAGTTCCAACAAAACCACCTCTCTCTAGCCAAAGGACCAGGAAAGGGGCAGAAGGACAAGTCGGAAAACTTTTAGACAATGTCAGCTCTATAGGAGCCAAACATCACCTAAAAAACTATGGCCCCATACCTACCATTGCCATCTACAACCAAATACAAAGCCTAGACTTCCACAACTGACACGCTGTAAAGATGAGCCACAACTTCCACTCTGGTGGGGTGGTGGCACCGAAGGACCTTGGGCTTTTATACCCCTCCACTCATATACGCAGTCAGTAGAATCATATGAGGACAAAGAACTCCAGCCTCCTAGCTAGCAGTGATGTTTCCCTCTCTCTCCCTGCCAGGGTGGGACCACAAGAGGCCTCGTAGAGTACCAGGATGTTGACCACTGCTCAGTGTTATGAAGGCAAACCCTGCTTTCCCACTCCTAAAGCCAAAGTGTCAGTGGAGGCCATGTAGAGCAGTAGTGAGGCACTCCACTAGGGTGAGATCACAGGAAGCCTAGTAGGGGTGAGGGGAGGAACTCCCTCCCCTGCCCAGCAATAACAAGGAGCCCATTTCCCCCTCAGATGTCAGTGGAGTCCAGAAGGAAATAAGACTTCCCATCTTGTAGTAACAAGATGGTGCCATCTCTTCCTGATACACTACAGCAGTGTCAGACACTGACACAGCTACAATAGGAGATTTAAATAAGTTCCATAATCTAATAACATAATACTTCAACTACCCAGGTTTTTATCCAAAGTCACCTCTCAAACCAAAACCAGGAATATCTCCATTTGAGTGAAAAATAAGATCAAAAGATGACAAAACAAAGATGAAACAGATGTTAGAATTATCTGACAAAGATTTTAAAGCACTCATCATGAAAATGCTTCAATAAGCACCTTCGAACAGGTCTAAAACAAATAAAAACATTAAAATGTCTCAGCAAGGAAACAGAAGACATAAAGAAGAACCAAATGAAAAATTTTGAATGGAAAAATACAATAATCAAAATAAAAAACAATGAGCCGGGCATGGTGGCGCACACTTGTAATTCCAGTACTTGGGAGGCTGAGACCAGAGGATCCGGGTTCGCGGCCAGCCTCAGCTACTTAGTGAGGCCCTCCGCAACTTAGTGAGACCCTGTTTCAAAATAAAGAATAAAAAATAGGGCTGGAGATGTAGCTTGGAGATATAATGCCCCAGGTTCAATCTCCAGTACCACAAAAATAAATAAATAAATAAATAAATAAATAAATAAAATTTAAAAAGTAAAAAACAATGAATGGAAGCTGGGTGTGGTGGTACACACCTGTAATCCCAGTACTTAGGAGGCTGAGACACAAAGACTTGGGAGGCTCCCAGTACTTGGGAGGCTGCTATCCTCCTCCTTGGGAGGAAGATCACAGGTTTGCTAGTAGTCTCAGCAATTTAGTGAGTCTCTCAGCAACTTAACAAAACCCTATTTCCAAATAAAAAATAAAATAAGGCTGAGGGTATAGCAAAGGTAGACTGCTCCCGAGTTCAATCACAAGTACCCCCACACACACACCAAAAAAAAAAAACACCCGAATGAACGGACTGCAAAGTAGAATAGAACAGAAAAAGGAAAAGAACCAACAAACAAAAGATAAAGCAACAGAAATTATCCAATCTGAACAAAAGAAAGAAGATATGCTGAAGAAAAAAAAAAAACTAAATAAAGTCTCAGGAGACCTGTGGAACAACAATAAAAGATCTGAAATCCAAGTCTTTGCAATCCAGAAAGGAGGGAATAGGGCTGAGAAAGTACTCAAAGAATGGTTCAAACTTCACAAGCTTGACACAACACACACACACACACACATACACACACACACACACACACACACACACACACACTGCGCGTGGGCGGACATGTGAAGATACATCACAAACTTCTGAAAATTTATCATCTTTCATTCTCCCACATATTGAAAGCAGCAAGAGAAAAAAGATAGCTTACTTATATAGGAGTAACAATTCAAAGGACAGCAGATTTCTCATCAGAAACCACAGAGGCCAGAAGTGGAACATTT